>CAWUFW010019935.1:0-168503 GCA_963921515.1 Calotriton arnoldi
TTCCTGACTTCAGTGACCTTGCATGGCCTCCACTTTTACCCTTACTTTTTCAGTACCGCAGAATCAGTACTTCGAGGTTATTTTTTGCCCAAATATTCTTCTGGGGGACAGTTCCATGGATTTACAACACAGTCAGTAAATCAAGGCCATTACACTACAAGTCTTTGCTCATAGGCAGGACCACTGGAATAACGCAATATTGTGGCTGCCGCTTTCTCTGAGTATTTGCATATTTTCCACACTTGCCGCATGATTCAGATCTTCTGTATCAGTTGCAAACATTGATTCTAGCTCAGATGGATCAAAAGAGGCTTTAAAAAGCATCAGCCGTGGTCCCCCGGGGGGACAGACGCTTTGCAAAGATTCTGTCACCATTTCATTGCTGACGGCTGTATTCGGGTGTTAGAGTGCTGCTAATCAGGAGAAACGTTTGCCCAGACAGTACTACTGTGTTGTAAAATGACAAAATAGCAAAATATTGCGACAGAATGTGCCATATTACGCTGCATCATTGCACCTCTTCTGTGTCTGATTACGTTTGTACCTCTCCAGTCCCTGCAGCACCTGTTCTGACCTGGGTCTCAGGCTCTACAACAGCTCTGCTGACCTGGTTCTCTGGCTCTACACCGGCTCTGCTGACCTGGTTCTCTGGCTCTAGAGCGGCTCTGCTGGCCTGGTTCTCTGGCTCTAGAGCGGCTCTGCTGGCCTGGTTCTCTGGCTCTAGAGCGGCTCTGCTGGCCTGGTTCTCTGGCTCTAGAGCGGCTCTGCTGGCCTGGTTCTCTGGCTCTAGAGCGGCTCTGCTGGCCTGGTTCTCTGGCTCTAGAGCGGCTCTGCTGAACTGGTTCTCTCTCTCTAGAGCGTGTCTGCTGACCTGGTTCTATGGCTCTACAGCAGCTCTGCTGACCTGGTTCTATGGCTCTACAGCAGCTCTGCTGACCTGGTTCTATGGCTCTACAGAAGCTCTGCTGACCTGGTTCTCTGGCTTTAGCGTGTCTCTGCTGACCTGGCTCTACAGCAGCTCTGCTGACCTGGGTCCCTGGCTCTACAATGGCTCTGCTGACCTGGTTCTATACTCTTTTCCGAAGGCATCATCGGCAGCCATCCTCAGCCTGGTCCTACCTGGAGCCTCCTTTTATCAGACAAGTCCTTTACTGTGCATGCCTATTGAGCTACATATTTGGAACACTATCGCATATCTAGCGCTTGTTCCAGTTTCTTCGTTGAATCTCTTCCATCGCAAGAGGCTTTCCAGAATACTATATTACTGATTTTAACATTTAGCGGGACCGGGTCGCTTTTCAAATATACCTACACGAGGTTTGTTTGATAACCAGACATCCGACTTTTTCGTGAAATCGTTGATTTTAATATTAATAAGACATCGTTGCACATTCGGTGCACCGCATTTTTATCAGCCATTTATTAGAATGAAGAACATCCACCAACTATGGAGTTGCAGGTTTTAATCACTAGGAACTAATTTGCAACAGGATCTATAATTGTGTGGCTTTCCTGAAGAAGGCGTTGTATACGCCGAAACGCGCGTCGAGTTAATAAAGATATTGCCACTTTTTAACCCTTTATTTATATCTATTGATTAAAAGTGATGTGTTCCACATTGTTTCATTTTTTAAATGTTTTGTATAAATATCATTTGTTTAGACAATATGAGAAGAAATTATTAAAATGGTAACAACTTTGAACATATTTTTTTCTGTCTTCCTTGGTTTTCTTAATGTTACAGATACTGTGTATATTGTTTGCTTTATTGACATTGCCTAGGAGTTTTTGTTACTACCACTGGTTCTCTAGCTCTACAGCAGCTCTGCTGACCTGGTTCTATGGCTCTACAGCAGCTTGCTGACCTACTTCTCTGGCTCTACAGCAGTTTGATGACCTGCTTCTCTGGCTCTACAGCAGCTCTGCTGACCTGGTTCTCTGGCTCTACAGCAGCTCTGCTGACCTGGTTCTAAGACTCTACAGCAGCTTGCTGACCTGGTTCTCTGGCTCTACAACACCTCTGATGACCTGGTTCGCTGACCTGGTTCTCTGGCCCAGTTCTCTGGCCATAGAGCAGCTCTGCTGACCTCGTTCTCTGGCTCTACAGCAGCTCTGCTGACCTGGTTCTCGAGCGACTCTGCTGACCTTGTTCTCTGGCTCTACAGCAGCTCTGCTGACCTGGTTCTCTGGCTCTACAGCAGCTCTGCTGACCTGGTTCTCCGGCTCTACAGCAGCTCTGCTGATCTGGTTCTCTGGGTCTAGAGCACCTCTGCTGACCCAGTTCTCTGGCTTTAGAGCAGCTCTGCTGACCTGGCTCTAGAGCGGCTCTGCTGACCTGGCTCTAGAGCGGCTCTGCTGACCTGGCTCTAGAGCGGCTCTGCTGACCTGGCTCTAGAGCGGCTCTGCTGACCTGGCTCTAGAGCGGCTCTGCTGACCTGGGTCTCGGGCTCTAGAGCGGCTCTGCTGACCTGGGTCTCGGGCTCTACAGCAGCTCTGCTGACCTGGTTCTCTGGCTCTACGGCTGCTCTGCTGACCTGGTTCTCTGGCTCTACAGCAGCTCTGCTGACCTGGTTCTCTGGCTCTACAGCAGCTCTGCTGACCTGGTTCTCTGGCTCTACAGCAGCTCTGGTGACCTGGTTCTCTGGCTCAACAACAGCTCCGCTGACCTGTTTCTCTGGCTCTAGAGCAGCTCTGTTGACCTGGTTCTCTGGCTCTACAGTAGCTCTGCTGACCTGGTTCTCTGGCTCTACAGCAGCTCTGCTGACCTGGTTCTCTGGCTCTAGAGCAGGTCTGCAGACCTGGTTCTCAGGCTCTACAGCAGCTCTGCTCACCTGGTTCTCTAGCTCTACAGCAGCTCTGCTGATCTGGTTCTCTGCGTCTAGAGCAGCTCTGCTGACCCGGTTCTCTGGCTCTAGAGCAGCTCTGCTGACCTGGTTCTCTGGCTCTAGAGCGGCTCTGCTGACCTGGGTCTCGGGCTCTACAACGGCTCTGCTGACCTGGTTCTCTGGCTCTAGAGCAGCTCTGTTGACCTGGTTCTCTGGCTCTACAGCAGCCCTGCTGACCTGGTTCTCAGGCTCTAGAGCAGCTCTGCTGACCTGGTTCTTAGGCTCTAGAGCAGCTCTGTTGACCTGGTTCTCTGGCTCTACAACGGCTCTGCTGACCTGGTTCTCAGGCTCTACAGCCTCTCTGCTGACCTGGTTCTCTGCCTCTAGAGCGGCTCTGCTGACTTGTTTCTCTGGCTCTAGAGCGGCTCTGCTGACCTGGTACTCTGGCTCTACAGCAGCTCTGCTGACCTGGGTCTCAGGCTCTAGAGCAGCTCTGCTGGCCTGGTTCTCTGGCTCTAGAGCAGCTCTGCTGACCTGGTTCTCTGGCCCTACAACGGCTCTGCTGACCTGGTTGTCAGGCTCTACAGCCGCTCTGCTGACCTGGTTCTCTGGCTCTACAACGGCTCTGCTGACCTGGTTCACAGGCTCTACAGCCGCTCTGCTGACCTGGTTCTCTGGCTCTAGAGCCGCTCTGCTCACCTGGTTCTCTGGCTCTACGACAGCTCTGCTCACCTGGTTCTCTGGCTCTACAGCGGCTCTGCTGACCTGGTTCTCTGGCTCTACAGCGGCTCTGCTGACCTGGTTCTCTGGCTCTAGAGCGGCTCTGCTGACCTGATTCTCCGGCTCTACAGCAGCTCTGCTGACCTGGTTCTCTGGCTGTACAACGGCTCTGCTGACCTGGTTCTCTGGCTCTACAGCGGCTCTGCTGACCTGGTTCTCTGGCTCTACAGCGGCTCTGCTGACCTGGTTCTCTGGCTCTAGAGCAGTTTTGCTGACCTGGTTCTCTGGCTCTAGAGCGGCTCTGCTGACCTGGTTCTCTGGCTCTAGAGCGGCTCTGCTGACTTGTTTCTCTGGCTCTAGAGCTGCTCTGCTGACCTGGTTCTCTGGCTCTACAGCAGCTCTGCTGACCTGGTTCTCTGGCTCTACAATGGCTCTGCTGACCTGGTTCTCTGGCTCTAGAGCAGCTCTGCTGACCTGGCTCTAGAGCAGCTCTGCTGACCTGGTTCTCTGGCTCTAGAGCAGCTCTGCTGACCTGGTTCTTTGGCTCTAGAGCAGCTCTGCTCACCTGGTTCTCTGGCTCTAGAGCGGCTCTGCTGACCTGCTCCTCTGGCTCTACAGCAGCTCTGCTGACCTGGTTCGTTGGCTCTAGAGCGGCTCTGCTGACCTGGTTCTCTGGCTCTACAGCAGCTCTGCTGACGTCGTTCTCTGGCTCTAGAGCGGCTCTACTGACCCGGTCCTCAGGCTGTAGAGCGGCTCTGCTGAACTGGTTCTCTGGCTGTAGAGCGTGTCTTCTGACCTGGTTCTATGGCTCTACAACGGCTCTGCCGACCTTGTTCTATGGCTCTACAGCAGCTCTGCTGACCTGGTTCTCTGGCTCTAGAGCGGCTCTGCTGACCTGGTTCTCTGGCTCTACAGCAGATCTGCTGACCTGGGTTTCAGGCTCTACAGCGGCTCTGCTGACCTGGTTCCCTGGCTTTACAGTGGCTCTGCTGACCTGGTTCTCTGGCTCTACAGCAGCTCTGCTGACCTGGTTCTCTGGCTCTACAGCAGCTCTGCTGACCTGGTTCTATGGCTCTAGAGCCGCTCTGCTGACCTGGTTTGCTGACCTAGTTCTCTGGCCCAGTTCTCTGGCCATAGAGCAGCTCTGCTGACCTGGTTCTCTGGCTCTACAGCAGCTCTGCTGACCTGGTTCTCTGGCTCTACAGCAGCTCTGCTGACCTGGTTCTCTGGCTCTACAGCAGCTCTGCTGACCTGGTTCTATGGCTCTAGAGCCGCTCTGCTGACTTGGTTCTCTGGCTCTAGAGCAGCTCTGCTGACCTGGCCATAGAGCAGCTCTGCTGACCTGGTTCTCTGGCTCTACAGCAGCTCTGCTGACCTGGTTCTCTGGCTCTAGAGCGGCTCTGCTGACCTGGTTCTCTGGCTCTAGAGCGGCTCTGCTGACCTGGGTCTCGGGCTCTACAACGGCTCTGCTGACCTGGTTCTCTGACTCTACAGCGGCTCTGCTGACCTGGTTCTCTGGCTCTACAGCGGCTCTGCTGACCTGGTTCTCTGGCTCTACAGCAGCTCTGCTGACCTGGTTCTCTGGCTCTACAACAGCTCTGCTGACCTGGTTCTCTGGCTCTAGAGCAGCTCTGCGGACCTGGTTCTCTGGCTCTATAACAGCTCTGCTGACCTGGTTCTCAGGCTCTAGAGCAGCTCTGCTGACCTGGTTCTCTGGCTCTACAGCAGCTCTGCTGACCTGGTTCTCTGGCTCTACAACGGCTCTGCTGACCTGGTTCTCTGGCTCTACAGCGGCTCTGCTGACCTGGTTCTCTGGCTCTACAGCGGCTCTGCTGACCTGGTTCTCTGGCTCTACAGCGGCTCTGCTGACCTGGTTCTCTGGCTCTAGAGCGGCTCTGCTGACCTGATTCTCCGGCTCTACAGCAGCTCTGCTGACCTGGTTCTCTGGCTGTACAACGGCTCTGCTGACCTGGTTCTCTGGCTCTACAGCGGCTCTGCTGACCTGGTTCTCTGGCTCTAGAGCAGTTTTGCTGACCTGGTTCTCTGGCTCTAGAGCGGCTCTGCTGACCTGGTTCTCTGGCTCTAGAGCGGCTCTGCTGACTTGTTTCTCTGGCTCTAGAGCTGCTCTGCTGACCTGGTTCTCTGGCTCTACAGCAGCTCTGCTGACCTGGTTCTCTGGCTCTACAATGGCTCTGCTGACCTGGTTCTCTGGCTCTAGAGCAGCTCTGCTGACCTGGCTCTAGAGCAGCTCTGCTGACCTGGTTCTCTGGCTCTAGAGCAGCTCTGCTGACCTGGTTCTTTGGCTCTAGAGCAGCTCTGCTCACCTGGTTCTCTGGCTCTAGAGCGGCTCTGCTGACCTGCTCCTCTGGCTCTACAGCAGCTCTGCTGACCTGGTTCGTTGGCTCTAGAGTGGCTCTGCTGACCTGGTTCTCTGGCTCTACAGCAGCTCTGCTGACGTCGTTCTCTGGCTCTAGAGCGGCTCTACTGACCCGGTCCTCAGGCTGTAGAGCGGCTCTGCTGAACTGGTTCTCTGGCTGTAGAGCGTGTCTTCTGACCTGGTTCTATGGCTCTACAACGGCTCTGCCGACCTTGTTCTATGGCTCTACAGCAGCTCTGCTGACCTGGTTCTCTGGCTCTAGAGCGGCTCTGCTGACCTGGTTCTCTGGCTCTACAGCAGATCTGCTGACCTGGGTTTCAGGCTCTACAGCGGCTCTGCTGACCTGGTTCCCTGGCTTTACAGTGGCTCTGCTGACCTGGTTCTCTGGCTCTACAGCAGCTCTGCTGACCTGGTTCTCTGGCTCTACAGCAGCTCTGCTGACCTGGTTCTATGGCTCTAGAGCCGCTCTGCTGACCTGGTTTGCTGACCTAGTTCTCTGGCCCAGTTCTCTGGCCATAGAGCAGCTCTGCTGACCTGGTTCTCTGGCTCTACAGCAGCTCTGCTGACCTGGTTCTCTGGCTCTACAGCAGCTCTGCTGACCTGGTTCTCTGGCTCTACAGCAGCTCTGCTGACCTGGTTCTATGGCTCTAGAGCCGCTCTGCTGACTTGGTTCTCTGGCTCTAGAGCAGCTCTGCTGACCTGGCCATAGAGCAGCTCTGCTGACCTGGTTCTCTGGCTCTACAGCAGCTCTGCTGACCTGGTTCTCTGGCTCTAGAGCGGCTCTGCTGACCTGGTTCTCTGGCTCTAGAGCGGCTCTGCTGACCTGGGTCTCGGGCTCTACAACGGCTCTGCTGACCTGGTTCTCTGACTCTACAACGGCTCTGCTGACCTGGTTCACAGGCTCTACAGCCGCTCTGCTGACCTGGTTCTCTGGCTCTAGAGCCGCTCTGCTCACCTGGTTCTCTGGCTCTACGACAGCTCTGCTCACCTGGTTCTCTGGCTCTACAGCGGCTCTGCTGACCTGGTTCTCTGGCTCTACAGCGGCTCTGCTGACCTGGTTCTCTGGCTCTAGAGCGGCTCTGCTGACCTGATTCTCCGGCTCTACAGCAGCTCTGCTGACCTGGTTCTCTGGCTGTACAACGGCTCTGCTGACCTGGTTCTCTGGCTCTACAGCAGCTCTGCTGACCTGGTTCTCTGGCTCTACAGCGGCTCTGCTGACCTGGTTCTCTGGCTCTACAGCAGCTCTGCTGACCTGGTTCTCTGGCTCTACAGCAGCTCTGCTGACCTGGTTCTCTGGCTCTACAGCAGCTCTGCTGACCTGGTTCTCTGGCTCTAGAGCAGCTCTGCTGACCTGGTTCTCTGGCTCTTATAGCAGCTCTGCTGATATGGTTCTCTGGCTCTAGAGCAGCTCTGCTGACCTGGTTCTCTGGCTCTAGAGCGGCTCTGCTGACCTGGTTCGCTGACCTAGTTCTCTGGCCCAGTTCTCTGGCCATAGAGCAGCTCTGCTGACCTGGCTCTACAACGGCTCTGCTGACCTTGTTCTCTGGCTCTACAGCAGCTCTGCTGACCTTGTTCTCTGGCTCTACAGCAGCTCTGCTGACCTGGTTCTCTGGCTCTACAGCAGCTCTGCTGACCTGGTTCTCTGGCTCTACAGCAGCTCTGCTGACCTGGTTCTCTGGCTCTACAGCAGCTCTGCTGACCTGGTTCTCTGGCTCTACAGCAGCTCTGCTGACCTGGTTCTCTGGCTCAACAGCAGCTCTGCTGACCTGGTTCTCTGGCTCTAGAACAGCTCTGCTGACCTGGTTCTGAGGCTCTAGAGCAGCTCTGCTGAGCTGGTTCTCTGGCTCTACAGCAGCTCTGCTGACCTGGTTCTCTGGCTCTTCAGGAGCTCTGCTGACCTGGTTCTCTGGGTCTATGGTTCTCTGGCTCTAGAGCAGCTTTGCTGACCTGGTTCTCTGGCTCTAGAGCGGCTCTGCTGACCTGGTTCTCTGGCTCTACAACGGCTCTGCTGACCTGGTTCTCTGGCTGTACAGCCGCTCTGCTGACCTGGTTCTCTGGCTGTACAGCCGCTCTGCTGACCTGGTTCTCTGGCTGTACAGCCGCTCTGCTGACCTGGTTCTCTGGCTCTACAGCGGCTCTGCTGACCTGGTTCTCTGGCTCTACAACGGCTCTGCTGACCTGGTTCTCTGGCTCTACAGCAGCTCTGCTGACCTGGTTCTCTGGCTCTAGAGCGGCTCTGCTGACCTGGTTCTCTGGCTCTACAACGGCTCTGCTGACCTGGTTCTCAGGCTCTACATCCGCTCTGCTGACCTCGTTCTCTGGCTCTAGAGCAGCTCTGCTGACCTGGTTTTCTGGCTCTACAACAGCTCTGCTGACCTGGCTCTACAACAGCTCTGCTGACCTGGCTCTTCAGCAGCTCTGCTGACCTGGCTCTACAGCAGCTCTGCTGACCTGGTTCTCTGGCTCTACAACAGGTCTGTTGACCTGGTTCTCTGGCTCTGCAGCAGCTCTGCTGACCTGGTTCTCTGGCTCTAGAGCGGCTCTGCTGACCTGGTTCTCTGGCTCTAGAGCGGCTCTGCTGACCTGGTTCTCTGACTCTACAGCGGCTCTGCTGACCTGGTTCTCTGGCTCTACAGCGGCTCTGCTGACCTGGTTCTCTGGCTCTACAGCAGCTCTGCTGACCTGGTTTGTTGGCTCTAGAGCGGCTCTGCTGACCTGGTTCTCTGGCTCTACAGCAGCTCTGCTGACGTCGTTCTCTGGCTCTAGAGCGGCTCTGCTGACCTGGTTCTCTGGCTCTAGAGCGGCTCTGCTGACCTGGTTCTCTGGCTCTAGAGCGGCTCTGCTGACCTGGTTCTCTGTCTCTACAGCGGCTCTGCTGACCTGGTTCTCTGACTCTACAGCGGCTCTGCTGACCTGGTTCTCTGGCTCTACAGCGGCTCTGCTGACCTGGTTCTCTGGCTCTACAGCGGCTCTGCTGACCTGGTTCTCTGGCTCTACAGCAGCTCTGCTGACCTGGTTCTCTGGCTCTAGAGCAGCTCTGCGGACCTGGTTCTCTGGCTCTATAACAGCTCTGCTGACCTGGTTCTCAGGCTCTAGAGCAGCTCTGCTGACCTGGTTCTCTGGCTCTACAGCAGCTCTGCTGACCTGGTTCTCTGGCTCTACAACGGCTCTGCTGACCTGGTTCTCTGGCTCTACAGCGGCTCTGCTGACCTGGTTCTCTGGCTCTACAGCGGCTCTGCTGACCTGGTTCTCTGGCTCTACAACGGTTCTGCTGACCTGGTTCTCTGGCTCTACAGCAGCTCTGCTGACCTGGTTCTCTGGCTCTACAGCAGCTCTGCTGACCTGGTTCTCTGGCTCTAGAGCAGCTCTGCTGACCTGGTTATCTGGCTCTTATAGCAGCTCTGCTGATATGGTTCTCTGGCTCTTATAGCAGCTCTGCTGACCTGGTTCTCCGGCTCTAGAGCAGCTCTGCTGACCTGGTTCTCTGGCTCTACAGCAGCTCTGCTGACCTGGTTCTCTGGCTCTACAGCAGCTCTGCTGACCTGGTTCTCCGGCTCTACAGCAGCTCTGCTGACCTGGTTCTCTGGCTCTACAGCAGCTCTGCTGACCTGGTTCTCTGGCTCTACAGCAGCTCTGCTGACCTGGTTCTCTGGCTCTACAGCAGCTCTGCTGACCTGGTTCTATGGCTCTAGAGCCGCTCTACTGACCTGGTTTGCTGACCTAGTTCTCTGGCCCAGTTCTCTGGCCATAGAGCAGCTCTGCTGACCTCGTTCTCTGGCTCTACAGCAGCTCTGCTGACCTGGTTTTCTGGCTCTACAGCAGGTGTGCTGACTTGGTTCTCTGGCTCTAGAGCAGCGCTGCCGACCGGGTTCTCTGGCTCTAGAGCGGCTCTGCTGACCTGGTTCTATGGCTCTACAGCAGCTCTGCTGACCTGGTTCTCTGGCTCTACAGCAGCTCTGCTGACCTGGTTCTCTGGCTCTAGAGCGGCTCTGCTGACCTGGTTCTCTGGCTCTACAGCAGCTCTGCTGACCTGGTTCTCTGGCTCTACAGCAGCTCTGCTGACCTGGTTCTCCGGCTCTACAGCAGCTCTGCTGACCTGGTTCTCTGGGTCTAGAGCGCCTCTGCTGACCCAGTTCTCTGGCTCTAGAGCAGCTCTGCTGACCTGGCTCTAGAGCGGCTCTGCTGACCTGGCTCTAGAGCGGCTCTGCTGACCTGGCTCTAGAGCGGCTCTGCTGACCTGGTTCTCTGGCTCTAGAGCAGCTCTGCTGACCTGGGTCTCGGGCTCTACAGCAGCTCTGCTGACCTGGTTCTCTGGCTCTACAGCGGCTCTGCTGACCTGGTTCTCTGGCTCTACGGCTGCTCTGCTGACCTGGTTCTCTGGCTCTACAGCAGCTCTGGTGACCTGGTTCTCTGGCTCAACAACAGCTCCGCTGACCTGTTTCTCTGGCTCTAGAGCAGCTCTGTTGACCTGGTTCTCAGGCTCTACAGTAGCTCTGCTGACCTGGTTCTCTGGCTCTACAGCAGCTCTGCTGACCTGGTTCTCTGGCTCTAGAGCAGGTCTGCAGACCTGGTTCTCAGGCTCTACAGTAGCTCTGCTCACCTGGTTCTCTAGCTCTACAGCAGCTCTGCTGATCTGGTTCTCTGCGTCTAGAGCAGCTCTGCTGACCCGGTTCTCTGGCTCTAGAGCAGCTCTGCTGACCTGGTTCTCTGGCTCTAGAGCGGCTCTGCTGACCTGGGTCTCGGGCTCTACAACGGCTCTGCTGACCTGGTTCTCTGGCTCTAGAGCAGCTCTGTTGACCTGGTTCTCTGGCTCTACAGCAGCCCTGCTGACCTGGTTCTCAGGCTCTAGAGCAGCTCTGCTGACCTGGTTCTTAGGGTCTAGAGCAGCTCTGTTGACCTGGTTCTCTGGCTCTACAACGGCTCTGCTGACCTGGTTCTCAGGCTCTACAGCCTCTCTGCTGACCTGGTTCTCTGGCTCTAGAGCGGCTCTGCTGACTTGTTTCTCTGGCTCTAAAGCGGCTCTGCTGACCTGGTACTCTGGCTCTACAGCAGCTCTGCTGACCTGGGTCTCAGGCTCTAGAGCAGCTCTGCTGGCCTGGTTCTCTGGCTCTAGAGCAGCTCTGCTGACCTGGTTCTCTGGCCCTACAACGGCTCTGCTGACCTGGTTGTCAGGCTCTACAGCCGCTCTGCTGACCTGGTTCTCTGGCTCTACAACGGCTCTGCTGACCTGGTTCACAGGCTCTACAGCCGCTCTGCTGACCTGGTTCTCTGGCTCTAGAGCCGCTCTGCTCACCTGGTTCTCTGGCTCTACGACAGCTCTGCTCACCTGGTTCTCTGGCTCTACAGCGGCTCTGCTGACCTGGTTCTCTGGCTCTACAGCGGCTCTGCTGACTTGGTTCTCTGGCTCTAGAGCGGCTCTGCTGACCTGATTCTCCGGCTCTACAGCAGCTCTGCTGACCTGGTTCTCTGGCTGTACAACGGCTCTGCTGACCTGGTTCTCTGGCTCTACAGCAGCTCTGCTGACCTGGTTCTCTGGCTCTACAGCGGCTCTGCTGACCTGGTTCTCTGGCTCTACAGCAGCTCTGCTGACCTGGTTCTCTGGCTCTACAGCAGCTCTGCTGACCTGGTTCTCTGGCTCTACAGCAGCTCTGCTGACCTGGTTCTCTGGCTCTAGAGCAGCTCTGCTGACCTGGTTCTCTGGCTCTTATAGCAGCTCTGCTGATATGGTTCTCTGGCTCTAGAGCAGCTCTGCTGACCTGGTTCTCTGGCTCTAGAGCGGCTCTGCTGACCTGGTTCGCTGACCTAGTTCTCTGGCCCAGTTCTCTGGCCATAGAGCAGCTCTGCTGACCTGGCTCTACAACGGCTCTGCTGACCTTGTTCTCTGGCTCTACAGCAGCTCTGCTGACCTTGTTCTCTGGCTCTACAGCAGCTCTGCTGACCTGGTTCTCTGGCTCTACAGCAGCTCTGCTGACCTGGTTCTCTGGCTCTACAGCAGCTCTGCTGACCTGGTTCTCTGGCTCTACAGCAGCTCTGCTGACCTGGTTCTCTGGCTCTACAGCAGCTCTGCTGACCTGGTTCTCTGGCTCAACAGCAGCTCTGCTGACCTGGTTCTCTGGCTCTAGAACAGCTCTGCTGACCTGGTTCTGAGGCTCTAGAGCAGCTCTGCTGACCTGGTTCTCTGGCTCTACAGCAGCTCTGCTGACCTGGTTCTCTGGCTCTTCAGGAGCTCTGCTGACCTGGTTCTCTGGGTCTATGGTTCTCTGGCTCTAGAGCAGCTTTGCTGACCTGGTTCTCTGGCTCTAGAGCGGCTCTGCTGACCTGGTTCTCTGGCTCTACAACGGCTCTGCTGACCTGGTTCTCTGGCTGTACAGCCGCTCTGCTGACCTGGTTCTCTGGCTGTACAGCCGCTCTGCTGACCTGGTTCTCTGGCTGTACAGCCGCTCTGCTGACCTGGTTCTCTGGCTCTACAGCGGCTCTGCTGACCTGGTTCTCTGGCTCTACAACGGCTCTGCTGACCTGGTTCTCTGGCTCTACAGCAGCTCTGCTGACCTGGTTCTCTGGCTCTAGAGCGGCTCTGCTGACCTGGTTCTCTGGCTCTACAACGGCTCTGCTGACCTGGTTCTCAGGCTCTACATCCGCTCTGCTGACCTCGTTCTCTGGCTCTAGAGCAGCTCTGCTGACCTGGTTTTCTGGCTCTACAACAGCTCTGCTGACCTGGCTCTACAACAGCTCTGCTGACCTGGCTCTTCAGCAGCTCTGCTGACCTGGCTCTACAGCAGCTCTGCTGACCTGGTTCTCTGGCTCTACAACAGGTCTGTTGACCTGGTTCTCTGGCTCTGCAGCAGCTCTGCTGACCTGGTTCTCTGGCTCTAGAGCGGCTCTGCTGACCTGGTTCTCTGGCTCTAGAGCGGCTCTGCTGACCTGGTTCTCTGACTCTACAGCGGCTCTGCTGACCTGGTTCTCTGGCTCTACAGCGGCTCTGCTGACCTGGTTCTCTGGCTCTACAGCAGCTCTGCTGACCTGGTTCTGTTGGCTCTAGAGCGGCTCTGCTGACCTGGTTCTCTGGCTCTACAGCAGCTCTGCTGACGTCGTTCTCTGGCTCTAGAGCGGCTCTACTGACCCGGTCCTCAGGCTGTAGAGCGGCTCTGCTGAACTGGTTCTCTGGCTGTAGAGCGTGTCTTCTGACCTGGTTCTATGGCTCTACAACGGCTCTGCCGACCTTGTTCTATGGCTCTACAGCAGCTCTGCTGACCTGGTTCTCTGGCTCTAGAGCGGCTCTGCTGACCTGGTTCTCTGGCTCTACAGCAGATCTGCTGACCTGGGTTCTCAGGCTCTACAGCGGCTCTGCTGACCTGGTTCCCTGGCTTTACAGTGGCTCTGCTGACCTGGTTCTCTGGCTCTACAGCAGCTCTGCTGACCTGGTTCTCTGGCTCTACAGCAGCTCTGCTGACCTGGTTCTCTGGCTCTACAGCAGCTCTGCTGACCTGGTTCTATGGCTCTAGAGCCGCTCTGCTGACTTGGTTCTCTGGCTCTAGAGCAGCTCTGCTGACCTGGCCATAGAGCAGCTCTGCTGACCTCGTTCTCTGGCTCTACAGCAGCTCTGCTGACCTGGTTTTCTGGCTCTACAGCAGGTGTGCTGACTTGGTTCTCTGGCTCTAGAGCAGCGCTGCCGACCGGGTTCTCTGGCTCTAGAGCGGCTCTGCTGACCTGGTTCTATGGCTCTACAGCAGCTCTGCTGACCTGGTTCTCTGGCTCTAGAGCGGCTCTGCTGACCTGGTTCTCTGGCTCTAGAGCGGCTCTGCTGACCTGGGTCTCGGGCTCTACAACGGCTCTGCTGACCTGGTTCTCTGACTACAGCGGCTCTGCTGACCTGGTTCTCTGGCTCTACAGCGGCTCTGCTGACCTGGTTCTCTGGCTCTACAGCAGCTCTGCTGACCTGGTTCTCTGGCTCTACAACAGCTCTGCTGACCTGGTTCTCTGGCTCTAGAGCAGCTCTGCGGACCTGGTTCTCGCTCTACAGCGGCTCTGCTGACCTGGTTCTCTGGCTCTACAACAGCTCTGCTGACCTGGTTCTCAGGCTCTAGAGCAGCTCTGCTGACCTGGTTCTCAGGCTCTACAGCAGCTCTGCTAACCTGGTTCTCAGGCTCTACAGCAGCTCTGCTGACCTGGTTCTCTGGCTCAACAGCAGCTCTGCTGACCTGGTTCTCTGGCTCTAGAGCAGCTCTGCTGACTGGTTCTCTGGCTCTACAACCGCTCTGCTGGCCTGGCTCTACAACGGCTCTGCTGACCTTGTTCTCTGGCTCTACAGCAGCTCTGCTGACCTGGTTCTCTGGCTCTACAACGGGTCTGCTGACCTGGTTCTCTGGCTCTACAGCAGCTCTGCTGACCTGGTTCTCTGGCTCTACAGCGGCTCTGCTAACCTGGTTCTCTGGCTCTACAACGGCTCTGCTGACCTGGTTCTCTGGCTCTAGAGCGGCTCTGCTGACCTGGTTCTCTGGCTCTAGAGCGGCTCTGCTGACCTGGTTCTCTGGCTCTACAGCGGCTCTGCTGACCTGGTTCTCTGGCTCTACAGCGGCTCTGCTGACCTGGTTCTCTGGCTCTACAACGGTTCTGCTGACCTGGTTCTCTGGCTCTACAGCAGCTCTGCTGACCTGGTTCTCTGGCTCTACAGCAGCTCTGCTGACCTGGTTCTCTGGCTCTAGAGCAGCTCTGCTGACCTGGTTATCTGGCTCTTATAGCAGCTCTGCTGATATGGTTCTCTGGCTCTTATAGCAGCTCTGCTGACCTGGTTCTCCGGCTCTAGAGCAGCTCTGCTGACCTGGTTCTCTGGCTCTACAGCAGCTCTGCTGACCTGGTTCTCTGGCTCTACAGCAGCTCTGCTGACCTGGTTCTCTGGCTCTACAGCAGCTCTGCTGACCTGGTTCTATGGCTCTAGAGCCGCTCTACTGACCTGGTTTGCTGACCTAGTTCTCTGGCCCAGTTCTCTGGCCCAGTTCTCTGGCCATAGAGCAGCTCTGCTGACCTCGTTCTCTGGCTCTACAGCAGCTCTGCTGACCTGGTTTTCTGGCTCTACAGCAGGTGTGCTGACCTGGTTCTCTAGCTCTAGAGCGGCTCTGCTGACCTGGTTCTCTGGCTCTAGAGCGGCTCTGCTGACCTGGGTCTCGGGCTCTACAACGGCTCTGCTGACCTGGTTCTCTGTCTCTACAGCGGCTCTGCTGACCTGGTTCTCTGGCTCTACAGCGGCTCTGCTGACCTGGTTCTCTGGCTCTACAGCAGCTCTGCTGACCTGGTTCTCTGGCTCTACAACAGCTCTGCTGACCTGGTTCTCTGGCTCTAAAGCAGCTCTGCGGACCTGGTTCTCTGGCTCTACAGCAGCTCTGCTGACCTGGTTCTCAGGCTCTAGAGCAGCTCTGCTGACCTGGTTCTCTGGCTCTACAACGGGTCTGCTGACCTGGTTCTCTGGCTCTACAACGGGTCTGCTGACCTGGTTCTCTGGCTCTACAGCAGCTCTGCTGACCTGGTTCTCTGGCTCTACAGCGGCTCTGCTGACCTGGTTCTCTGGCTCTACAGCGGCTCTGCTGACCTGGTTCTCTGGCTCTAGAGCGGCTCTGCTGATCTGGTTCTCTGGCTCTACAGCGGCTCTGCTGACCTGGTTCTCTGTCTCTACAGCGGCTCTGCTGACCTGGTTCTCTGGCTCTACAGCAGCTCTGCTGACCTGGTTCTCTGGCTCTACAGCAGCTCTGCTGACCTGGTTCTCTGGCTCTACAGCAGCTCTGCTGACCTGGTTCTCTGGCTCTAGAGCGGCTCTGCTGACCTGGTTCTCTGGCTCTAGAGCGGCTCTGCTGACCTGGGTCTCGGGCTCTACAACAGCTCTGCTGACCTGGTTCTCTGTCTCTACAGCGGCTCTGCTGACCTTGTTCTCTGGCTCTACAGCAGCTCTGCTGACCTGGTTCTCTGGCTCTACAGCAGCTCTGCTGACCTGGTTCTCCGGCTCTACAGCAGCTCTGCTGACCTGGTTCTCTGGGTCTAGAGCGCCTCTGCTGACCCAGTTCTCTGGCTCTAGAGCAGCTCTGCTGACCTGGCTCTAGAGCAGCTCTGCTGACCTGGCTCTAGAGCGGCTCTGCTGACCTGGCTCTAGAGCGGCTCTGCTGACCTGGTTCTCTGGCTCTAGAGCGGCTCTGCTGACCTGGGTCTCGGGCTCTACAGCAGCTCTGCTGACCTGGTTCTCTGGCTCTACAGCGGCTCTGCTGACCTGGTTCTCTGGCTCTACGGCTGCTCTGCTGACCTGGTTCTCTGGCTCTACAGCAGCTCTGCTGACCTGGTTCTCTGGCTCTACAGCAGCTCTGGTGACCTGGTTCTCTGGCTCAACAACAGCTCCGCTGACCTGTTTCTCTGGCTCTAGAGCAGCTCTGTTGACCTGGTTCTCAGGCTCTACAGTAGCTCTGCTGACCTGGTTCTCTGGCTCTACAGCAGCTCTGCTGACCTGGTTCTCTGGCTCTAGAGCAGGTCTGCAGACCTGGTTCTCAGGCTCTACAGCAGCTCTGCTCACCTGGTTCTCTAGCTCTACAGCAGCTCTGCTGATCTGGTTCTCTGCGTCTAGAGCAGCTCTGCTGACCCGGTTCTCTGGCTCTAGAGCAGCTCTGCTGACCTGGTTCTCTGGCTCTAGAGCGGCTCTGCTGACCTGGGTCTCGGGCTCTACAACGGCTCTGCTGACCTGGTTCTCTGTCTCTAGAGCAGCTCTGTTGACCTGGTTCTCTGGCTCTACAGCAGCCCTGCTGACCTGGTTCTCAGGCTCTAGAGCAGCTCTGCTGACCTGGTTCTTAGGCTCTAGAGCAGCTCTGTTGACCTGGTTCTCTGGCTCTACAACGGCTCTGCTGACCTGGTTCTCAGGCTCTACAGCCTCTCTGCTGACCTGGTTCTCTGGCTCTAGAGCGGCTCTGCTGACTTGTTTCTCTGGCTCTAGAGCGGCTCTGCTGACCTGGTACTCTGGCTCTACAGCAGCTCTGCTGACCTGGGTCTCAGGCTCTAGAGCAGCTCTGCTGACCTGGGTCTCAGGCTCTAGAGCAGCTCTGCTGGCCTGGTTCTCTGGCTCTAGAGCAGCTCTGCTGGCCTGGTTCTCTGGCTCTAGAGCAGCTCTGCTGACCTGGTTCTCTGGCCCTACAACGGCTCTGCTGACCTGGTTGTCAGGCTCTACAGCCGCTCTGCTGACCTGGTTCTCTGGCTCTACAACGGCTCTGCTGACCTGGTTCACAGGCTCTACAGCCGCTCTGCTGACCTGGTTCTCTGGCTCTAGAGCCGCTCTGCTCACCTGGTTCTCTGGCTCTACGACAGCTCTGCTCACCTGGTTCTCTGGCTCTACAGCGGCTCTGCTGACCTGGTTCTCTGGCTCTACAGCGGCTCTGCTGACCTGGTTCTCTGGCTCTAGAGCGGCTCTGCTGACCTGATTCTCCGGCTCTACAGCAGCTCTGCTGACCTGGTTCTCTGGCTGTACAACGGCTCTGCTGACCTGGTTCTCTGGCTCTACAGCAGCTCTGCTGACCTGGTTCTCTGGCTCTACAGCGGCTCTGCTGACCTTGTTCTCTGGCTCTACAGCAGCTCTGCTGACCTGGTTCTCTGGCTCTACAGCAGCTCTGCTGACCTGGTTCTCTGGCTCTACAGCAGCTCTGCTGACCTGGTTCTCTGGCTCTAGAGCAGCTCTGCTGACCTGGTTATCTGGCTCTTATAGCAGCTCTGCTGATATGGTTCTCTGGCTCTAGAGCAGCTCTGCTGACCTGGTTCTCTGGCTCTAGAGCGGCTCTGCTGACCTGGTTCGCTGACCTAGTTCTCTGGCCCAGTTCTCTGGCCATAGAGCAGCTCTGCTGACCTGGCTCTACAACGGCTCTGCTGACCTTGTTCTCTGGCTCTACAGCAGCTCTGCTGACCTTGTTCTCTGGCTCTACAGCAGCTCTGCTGACCTGGTTCTCTGGCTCTACAGCAGCTCTGCTGACCTGGTTCTCTGGCTCTACAGCAGCTCTGCTGACCTGGTTCTCTGGCTCTACAGCAGCTCTGCTGACCTGGTTCTCTGGCTCTACAGCAGCTCTGCTGACCTGGTTCTCTGGCTCTACAGCAGCTCTGCTGACCTGGTTCTCTGGCTCAACAGCAGCTCTGCTGACCTGGTTCTCTGGCTCTAGAACAGCTCTGCTGACCTGGTTCTGAGGCTCTAGAGCAGCTCTGCTGACCTGGTTCTCTGGCTCTACAGCAGCTCTGCTGACCTGGTTCTCTGGCTCTTCAGGAGCTCTGCTGACCTGGTTCTCTGGGTCTATGGTTCTCTGGCTCTAGAGCAGCTTTGCTGACCTGGTTCTCTGGCTCTAGAGCGGCTCTGCTGACCTGGTTCTCTGGCTCTACAACGGCTCTGCTGACCTGGTTCTCTGGCTGTACAGCCGCTCTGCTGACCTGGTTCTCTGGCTGTACAGCCGCTCTGCTGACCTGGTTCTCTGGCTCTACAGCGGCTCTGCTGACCTGGTTCTCTGGCTCTACAGCGGCTCTGCTGACCTGGTTCTCTGGCTCTACAACGGCTCTGCTGACCTGGTTCTCTGGCTCTACAGCAGCTCTGCTGACCTGGTTCTCTGGCTCTAGAGCGGCTCTGCTGACCTGGCTCTACAACAGCTCTGCTGACCTGGCTCTTCAGCAGCTCTGCTGACCTGGCTCTACAGCAGCTCTGCTGACCTGGTTCTCTGGCTCTACAACAGGTCTGTTGACCTGGTTCTCTGGCTCTGCAGCAGCTCTGCTGACCTGGTTCTCTGGCTCTAGAGCGGCTCTGCTGACCTGGTTCTCTGGCTCTAGAGCGGCTCTGCTGACCTGGTTCTCTGACTCTACAGCGGCTCTGCTGACCTGGTTCTCTGGCTCTACAGCGGCTCTGCTGACCTGGTTCTCTGGCTCTACCGCAGCTCTGCTGACCTGGTTCGTTGGCTCTAGAGCGGCTCTGCTGACCTGGTTCTCTGGCTCTACAGCAGCTCTGCTGACGTCGTTCTCTGGCTCTAGAGCGGCTCTACTGACCCGGTCCTCAGGCTGTAGAGCGGCTCTGCTGACCTGGTTCTCTGGCTCTACAGCAGCTCTGCTGACCTGGTTCTCTGGCTCTACAACAGCTCTGCTGACCTGGTTCTCTGGCTCTAGAGCAGCTCTGCGGACCTGGTTCTCGCTCTACAACAGCTCTGCGGACCTGGTTCTCGCTCTACAACAGCTCTGCTGACCTGGTTCTCAGGCTCTAGAGCAGCTCTGCTGACCTGGTTCTCAGGCTCTACAGCAGCTCTGCTAACCTGGTTCTCAGGCTCTACAGCAGCTCTGCTGACCTGGTTCTCTGGCTCAACAGCAGCTCTGCTGACCTGGTTCTCTGGCTCTAGAGCAGCTCTGCTGACTGGTTCTCTGGCTCTACAACCGCTCTGCTGGCCTGGCTCTACAACGGCTCTGCTGACCTTGTTCTCTGGCTCTACAGCAGCTCTGCTGACCTGGTTCTCTGGCTCTACAACGGGTCTGCTGACCTGGTTCTCTGGCTCTACAGCAGCTCTGCTGACCTGGTTCTCTGGCTCTACAGCGGCTCTGCTAACCTGGTTCTCTGGCTCTACAACGGCTCTGCTGACCTGGTTCTCTGGCTCTAGAGCGGCTCTGCTGACCTGGTTCTCTGGCTCTAGAGCGGCTCTGCTGACCTGGTTCTCTGGCTCTACAGCGGCTCTGCTGACCTGGTTCTCTGGCTCTACAGCGGCTCTGCTGACCTGGTTCTCTGGCTCTACAACGGTTCTGCTGACCTGGTTCTCTGGCTCTACAGCAGCTCTGCTGACCTGGTTCTCTGGCTCTACAGCAGCTCTGCTGACCTGGTTCTCTGGCTCTAGAGCAGCTCTGCTGACCTGGTTATCTGGCTCTTATAGCAGCTCTGCTGATATGGTTCTCTGGCTCTTATAGCAGCTCTGCTGACCTGGTTCTCCGGCTCTAGAGCAGCTCTGCTGACCTGGTTCTCTGGCTCTACAGCAGCTCTGCTGACCTGGTTCTCTGGCTCTACAGCAGCTCTGCTGACCTGGTTCTCTGGCTCTACAGCAGCTCTGCTGACCTGGTTCTATGGCTCTAGAGCCGCTCTACTGACCTGGTTTGCTGACCTAGTTCTCTGGCCCAGTTCTCTGGCCCAGTTCTCTGGCCATAGAGCAGCTCTGCTGACCTCGTTCTCTGGCTCTACAGCAGCTCTGCTGACCTGGTTTTCTGGCTCTACAGCAGGTGTGCTGACCTGGTTCTCTAGCTCTACAGCAGCTCTGCTGACTTGGTTCTCTGGCTCTAGAGCAGCGCTGCCGACCGGGTTCTCTGGCTCTAGAGTGGCTCTGCTGACCTGGTTCTATGGCTCTACAGCAGCTCTGCTGACCTGGTTCTCTGGCTCTAGAGCGGCTCTGCTGACCTGGTTCTCTGGCTCTAGAGCGGCTCTGCTGACCTGGGTCTCGGGCTCTACAACGGCTCTGCTGACCTGGTTCTCTGTCTCTACAGCGGCTCTGCTGACCTGGTTCTCTGGCTCTACAGCGGCTCTGCTGACCTGGTTCTCTGGCTCTACAGCAGCTCTGCTGACCTGGTTCTCTGGCTCTACAACAGCTCTGCTGACCTGGTTCTCTGGCTCTAGAGCAGCTCTGCTGACCTGGTTCTCAGGCTCTAGAGCAGCTCTGCTGACCTGGTTCTCTGGCTCTACAACGGGTCTGCTGACCTGGTTCTCTGGCTCTACAACGGGTCTGCTGACCTGGTTCTCTGGCTCTACAGCAGCTCTGCTGACCTGGTTCTCTGGCTCTACAGCGGCTCTGCTGACCTGGTTCTCTGGCTCTACAACGGCTCTGCTGACCTGGTTCTCTGGCTCTAGAGCGGCTCTGCTGATCTGGTTCTCTGGCTCTACAGCGGCTCTGCTGACCTGGTTCTCTGTCTCTACAGCGGCTCTGCTGACCTGGTTCTCTGGCTCTACAGCAGCTCTGCTGACCTGGTTCTCTGGCTGTACAGCAGCTCTGCTGACCTGGTTTTCTGGCTCTACAGCAGGTGTGCTGACTTGGTTCTCTGGCTCTAGAGCAGCGCTGCCGACCGGGTTCTCTGGCTCTAGAGCGGCTCTGCTGACCTGGTTCTATGGCTCTACAGCAGCTCTGCTGACCTGGTTCTCTGGCTCTAGAGCGGCTCTGCTGACCTGATTCTCTGGCTCTAGAGCGGCTCTGCTGACCTGGGTCTCGGGCTCTACAACGGCTCTGCTGACCTGGTTCTCTGTCTCTACAGCGGCTCTGCTGACCTTGTTCTCTGGCTCTACAGCAGCTCTGCTGACCTGGTTCTCTGGCTCTACAGCAGCTCTGCTGACCTGGTTCTCCGGCTCTACAGCAGCTCTGCTGACCTGGTTCTCTGGGTCTAGAGCGCCTCTGCTGACCCAGTTCTCTGGCTCTAGAGCAGCTCTGCTGACCTGGCTCTAGAGCAGCTCTGCTGACCTGGCTCTAGAGCAGCTCTGCTGACCTGGCTCTAGAGCGGCTCTGCTGACCTGGCTCTAGAGCGGCTCTGCTGACCTGGCTCTAGAGCGGCTCTGCTGACCTGGTTCTCTGGCTCTAGAGCGGCTCTGCTGACCTGGGTCTCGGGCTCTACAGCAGCTCTGCTGACCTGGTTCTCTGGCTCTACAGCGGCTCTGCTGACCTGGTTCTCTGGCTCTACGGCTGCTCTGCTGACCTGGTTCTCTGGCTCTACAGCAGCTCTGCTGACCTGGTTCTCTGGCTCTACAGCAGCTCTGGTGACCTGGTTCTCTGGCTCAACAACAGCTCCGCTGACCTGTTTCTCTGGCTCTAGAGCAGCTCTGTTGACCTGGTTCTCAGGCTCTACAGTAGCTCTGCTGACCTGGTTCTCTGGCTCTACAGCAGCTCTGCTGACCTGGTTCTCTGGCTCTAGAGCAGGTCTGCAGACCTGGTTCTCAGGCTCTACAGCAGCTCTGCTCACCTGGTTCTCTAGCTCTACAGCAGCTCTGCTGATCTGGTTCTCTGCGTCTAGAGCAGCTCTGCTGACCCGGTTCTCTGGCTCTAGAGCAGCTCTGCTGACCTGGTTCTCTGGCTCTAGAGCGGCTCTGCTGACCTGGGTCTCGGGCTCTACAACGGCTCTGCTGACCTGGTTCTCTGTCTCTAGAGCAGCTCTGTTGACCTGGTTCTCTGGCTCTACAGCAGCCCTGCTGACCTGGTTCTCAGGCTCTAGAGCAGCTCTGCTGACCTGGTTCTTAGGCTCTAGAGCAGCTCTGTTGACCTGGTTCTCTGGCTCTACAACGGCTCTGCTGACCTGGTTCTCAGGCTCTACAGCCTCTCTGCTGACCTGGTTCTCTGGCTCTAGAGCGGCTCTGCTGACTTGTTTCTCTGGCTCTAGAGCGGCTCTGCTGACCTGGTACTCTGGCTCTACAGCAGCTCTGCTGACCTGGGTCTCAGGCTCTAGAGCAGCTCTGCTGGCCTGGTTCTCTGGCTCTAGAGCAGCTCTGCTGACCTGGTTCTCTGGCCCTACAACGGCTCTGCTGACCTGGTTGTCAGGCTCTACAGCCGCTCTGCTGACCTGGTTCTCTGGCTCTACAACGGCTCTGCTGACCTGGTTCACAGGCTCTACAGCCGCTCTGCTGACCTGGTTCTCTGGCTCTAGAGCCGCTCTGCTCACCTGGTTCTCTGGCTCTACGACAGCTCTGCTCACCTGGTTCTCTGGCTCTACAGCGGCTCTGCTGACCTGGTTCTCTGGCTCTACAGCGGCTCTGCTGACCTGGTTCTCTGGCTCTAGAGCGGCTCTGCTGACCTGATTCTCCGGCTCTACAGCAGCTCTGCTGACCTGGTTCTCTGGCTGTACAACGGCTCTGCTGACCTGGTTCTCTGGCTCTACAGCAGCTCTGGTGACCTGGTTCTCTGGCTCAACAACAGCTCTGCTGACCTGTTTCTCTGGCTCTAGAGCAGCTCTGCTGACCTGGTTCTCAGGCTCTACAGTAGCTCTGCTGACCTGGTTCTCTGGCTCTACAGCAGCTCTGCTGACCTGGTTCTCTGGCTCTAGAGCAGGTCTGCAGACCTGGTTCTCAGGCTCTACAGCAGCTCTGCTCACCTGGTTCTCTAGCTCTACAGCAGCTCTGCTGATCTGGTTCTCTGCGTCTAGAGCAGCTCTGCTGACCCGGTTCTCTGGCTCTAGAGCAGCTCTGCTGACCTGGTTCTCTGGCTCTAGAGCGGCTCTGCTGACCTGGGTCTCGGGCTCTACAACGGCTCTGCTGACCTGGTTCTCTGTCTCTAGAGCAGCTCTGTTGACCTGGTTCTCTGGCTCTACAGCAGCCCTGCTGACCTGGTTCTCAGGCTCTAGAGCAGCTCTGCTGACCTGGTTCTTAGGCTCTAGAGCAGCTCTGTTGACCTGGTTCTCTGGCTCTACAACGGCTCTGCTGACCTGGTTCTCAGGCTCTACAGCCTCTCTGCTGACCTGGTTCTCTGGCTCTAGAGCGGCTCTGCTGACTTGTTTCTCTGGCTCTAGAGCGGCTCTGCTGACCTGGTACTCTGGCTCTACAGCAGCTCTGCTGACCTGGGTCTCAGGCTCTAGAGCAGCTCTGCTGACCTGGGTCTCAGGCTCTAGAGCAGCTCTGCTGGCCTGGTTCTCTGGCTCTAGAGCAGCTCTGCTGGCCTGGTTCTCTGGCTCTAGAGCAGCTCTGCTGACCTGGTTCTCTGGCCCTACAGCGGCTCTGCTGACCTGGTTGTCAGGCTCTACAGCCGCTCTGCTGACCTGGTTCTCTGGCTCTACAACGGCTCTGCTGACCTGGTTCACAGGCTCTACAGCCGCTCTGCTGACCTGGTTCTCTGGCTCTAGAGCCGCTCTGCTCACCTGGTTCTCTGGCTCTACGACAGCTCTGCTCACCTGGTTCTCTGGCTCTACAGCGGCTCTGCTGACCTGGTTCTCTGGCTCTACAGCGGCTCTGCTGACCTGGTTCTCTGGCTCTAGAGCGGCTCTGCTGACCTGATTCTCAGGCTCTACAGCAGCTCTGCTGACCTGGTTCTCTGGCTGTACAGCGGCTCTGCTGACCTGGTTCTCTGGCTCTACAGCAGCTCTGCTGACCTGGTTCTCTGGCTCTACAGCGGCTCTGCTGACCTTGTTCTCTGGCTCTACAGCAGCTCTGCTGACCTGGTTCTCTGGCTCTACAGCAGCTCTGCTGACCTGGTTCTCTGGCTCTACAGCAGCTCTGCTGACCTGGTTCTCTGGCTCTAGAGCAGCTCTGCTGACCTGGTTATCTGGCTCTTATAGCAGCTCTGCTGATATGGTTCTCTGGCTCTAGAGCAGCTCTGCTGACCTGGTTCTCTGGCTCTAGAGCGGCTCTGCTGACCTGGTTCGCTGACCTAGTTCTCTGGCCCAGTTCTCTGGCCATAGAGCAGCTCTGCTGACCTGGCTCTACAACGGCTCTGCTGACCTTGTTCTCTGGCTCTACAGCAGCTCTGCTGACCTTGTTCTCTGGCTCTACAGCAGCTCTGCTGACCTGGTTCTCTGGCTCTACAGCAGCTCTGCTGACCTGGTTCTCTGGCTCTACAGCAGCTCTGCTGACCTGGTTCTCTGGCTCTACAGCAGCTCTGCTGACCTGGTTCTCTGGCTCTACAGCAGCTCTGCTGACCTGGTTCTCTGGCTCTACAGCAGCTCTGCTGACCTGGTTCTCTGGCTCAACAGCAGCTCTGCTGACCTGGTTCTCTGGCTCTAGAACAGCTCTGCTGACCTGGTTCTGAGGCTCTAGAGCAGCTCTGCTGACCTGGTTCTCTGGCTCTACAGCAGCTCTGCTGACCTGGTTCTCTGGCTCTTCAGGAGCTCTGCTGACCTGGTTCTCTGGGTCTATGGTTCTCTGGCTCTAGAGCAGCTTTGCTGACCTGGTTCTCTGGCTCTAGAGCGGCTCTGCTGACCTGGTTCTCTGGCTCTACAACGGCTCTGCTGACCTGGTTCTCTGGCTGTACAGCCGCTCTGCTGACCTGGTTCTCTGGCTGTACAGCCGCTCTGCTGACCTGGTTCTCTGGCTCTACAGCGGCTCTGCTGACCTGGTTCTCTGGCTCTACAGCGGCTCTGCTGACCTGGTTCTCTGGCTCTACAACGGCTCTGCTGACCTGGTTCTCTGGCTCTACAGCAGCTCTGCTGACCTGGTTCTCTGGCTCTAGAGCGGCTCTGCTGACCTGGCTCTACAACAGCTCTGCTGACCTGGCTCTTCAGCAGCTCTGCTGACCTGGCTCTACAGCAGCTCTGCTGACCTGGTTCTCTGGCTCTACAACAGGTCTGTTGACCTGGTTCTCTGGCTCTGCAGCAGCTCTGCTGACCTGGTTCTCTGGCTCTAGAGCGGCTCTGCTGACCTGGTTCTCTGGCTCTAGAGCGGCTCTGCTGACCTGGTTCTCTGACTCTACAGCGGCTCTGCTGACCTGGTTCTCTGGCTCTACAGCGGCTCTGCTGACCTGGTTCTCTGGCTCTACCGCAGCTCTGCTGACCTGGTTCGTCTGGCTCTAGAGCGGCTCTGCTGACCTGGTTCTCTGGCTCTACAGCAGCTCTGCTGACGTCGTTCTCTGGCTCTAGAGCGGCTCTACTGACCCGGTCCTCAGGCTGTAGAGCGGCTCTGCTGACCTGGTTCTCTGGCTCTACAGCAGCTCTGCTGACCTGGTTCTCTGGCTCTACAACAGCTCTGCTGACCTGGTTCTCTGGCTCTAGAGCAGCTCTGCTGGACCTGGTTCTCTGGCTCTACAACAGCTCTGCGGACCTGGTTCTCGGCTCTACAACAGCTCTGCTGACCTGGTTCTCAGGCTCTAGAGCAGCTCTGCTGACCTGGTTCTCAGGCTCTACAGCAGCTCTGCTAACCTGGTTCTCAGGCTCTACAGCAGCTCTGCTGACCTGGTTCTCTGGCTCAACAGCAGCTCTGCTGACCTGGTTCTCTGGCTCTAGAGCAGCTCTGCTGACTGGTTCTCTGGCTCTACAACCGCTCTGCTGGCCTGGCTCTACAACGGCTCTGCTGACCTTGTTCTCTGGCTCTACAGCAGCTCTGCTGACCTGGTTCTCTGGCTCTACAACGGGTCTGCTGACCTGGTTCTCTGGCTCTACAGCAGCTCTGCTGACCTGGTTCTCTGGCTCTACAGCGGCTCTGCTAACCTGGTTCTCTGGCTCTACAACGGCTCTGCTGACCTGGTTCTCTGGCTCTAGAGCGGCTCTGCTGACCTGGTTCTCTGGCTCTAGAGCGGCTCTGCTGACCTGGTTCTCTGGCTCTACAGCGGCTCTGCTGACCTGGTTCTCTGGCTCTACAGCGGCTCTGCTGACCTGGTTCTCTGGCTCTACAACGGTTCTGCTGACCTGGTTCTCTGGCTCTACAGCAGCTCTGCTGACCTGGTTCTCTGGCTCTACAGCAGCTCTGCTGACCTGGTTCTCTGGCTCTAGAGCAGCTCTGCTGACCTGGTTATCTGGCTCTTATAGCAGCTCTGCTGATATGGTTCTCTGGCTCTTATAGCAGCTCTGCTGACCTGGTTCTCCGGCTCTAGAGCAGCTCTGCTGACCTGGTTCTCTGGCTCTACAGCAGCTCTGCTGACCTGGTTCTCTGGCTCTACAGCAGCTCTGCTGACCTGGTTCTCTGGCTCTACAGCAGCTCTGCTGACCTGGTTCTATGGCTCTAGAGCCGCTCTACTGACCTGGTTTGCTGACCTAGTTCTCTGGCCCAGTTCTCTGGCCCAGTTCTCTGGCCATAGAGCAGCTCTGCTGACCTCGTTCTCTGGCTCTACAGCAGCTCTGCTGACCTGGTTTTCTGGCTCTACAGCAGGTGTGCTGACCTGGTTCTCTAGCTCTACAGCAGCTCTGCTGACTTGGTTCTCTGGCTCTAGAGCAGCGCTGCCGACCGGGTTCTCTGGCTCTAGAGTGGCTCTGCTGACCTGGTTCTATGGCTCTACAGCAGCTCTGCTGACCTGGTTCTCTGGCTCTAGAGCGGCTCTGCTGACCTGGTTCTCTGGCTCTAGAGCGGCTCTGCTGACCTGGGTCTCGGGCTCTACAACGGCTCTGCTGACCTGGTTCTCTGTCTCTACAGCGGCTCTGCTGACCTGGTTCTCTGGCTCTACAGCGGCTCTGCTGACCTGGTTCTCTGGCTCTACAGCAGCTCTGCTGACCTGGTTCTCTGGCTCTACAGCAGCTCTGCTGACCTGGTTCTCTGGCTCTAGAGCAGCTCTGCTGACCTGGTTCTCAGGCTCTAGAGCAGCTCTGCTGACCTGGTTCTCTGGCTCTACAACGGGTCTGCTGACCTGGTTCTCTGGCTCTACAACGGGTCTGCTGACCTGGTTCTCTGGCTCTACAGCAGCTCTGCTGACCTGGTTCTCTGGCTCTACAGCGGCTCTGCTGACCTGGTTCTCTGGCTCTACAACGGCTCTGCTGACCTGGTTCTCTGGCTCTAGAGCGGCTCTGCTGATCTGGTTCTCTGGCTCTACAGCGGCTCTGCTGACCTGGTTCTCTGTCTCTACAGCGGCTCTGCTGACCTGGTTCTCTGGCTCTACAGCAGCTCTGCTGACCTGGTTCTCTGGCTGTACAGCAGCTCTGCTGACCTGGTTTTCTGGCTCTACAGCAGGTGTGCTGACTTGGTTCTCTGGCTCTAGAGCAGCGCTGCCGACCGGGTTCTCTGGCTCTAGAGCGGCTCTGCTGACCTGGTTCTATGGCTCTACAGCAGCTCTGCTGACCTGGTTCTCTGGCTCTAGAGCGGCTCTGCTGACCTGATTCTCTGGCTCTAGAGCGGCTCTGCTGACCTGGGTCTCGGGCTCTACAACGGCTCTGCTGACCTGGTTCTCTGTCTCTACAGCGGCTCTGCTGACCTTGTTCTCTGGCTCTACAGCAGCTCTGCTGACCTGGTTCTCTGGCTCTACAGCAGCTCTGCTGACCTGGTTCTCCGGCTCTACAGCAGCTCTGCTGACCTGGTTCTCTGGGTCTAGAGCGCCTCTGCTGACCCAGTTCTCTGGCTCTAGAGCAGCTCTGCTGACCTGGCTCTAGAGCAGCTCTGCTGACCTGGCTCTAGAGCGGCTCTGCTGACCTGGCTCTAGAGCGGCTCTGCTGACCTGGCTCTAGAGCGGCTCTGCTGACCTGGTTCTCTGGCTCTAGAGCGGCTCTGCTGACCTGGGTCTCGGGCTCTACAGCAGCTCTGCTGACCTGGTTCTCTGGCTCTACAGCGGCTCTGCTGACCTGGTTCTCTGGCTCTACGGCTGCTCTGCTGACCTGGTTCTCTGGCTCTACAGCAGCTCTGCTGACCTGGTTCTCTGGCTCTACAGCAGCTCTGGTGACCTGGTTCTCTGGCTCAACAACAGCTCCGCTGACCTGTTTCTCTGGCTCTAGAGCAGCTCTGCTGACCTGGTTCTCAGGCTCTACAGTAGCTCTGCTGACCTGGTTCTCTGGCTCTACAGCAGCTCTGCTGACCTGGTTCTCTGGCTCTAGAGCAGGTCTGCAGACCTGGTTCTCAGGCTCTACAGCAGCTCTGCTCACCTGGTTCTCTAGCTCTACAGCAGCTCTGCTGATCTGGTTCTCTGCGTCTAGAGCAGCTCTGCTGACCCGGTTCTCTGGCTCTAGAGCAGCTCTGCTGACCTGGTTCTCTGGCTCTAGAGCGGCTCTGCTGACCTGGGTCTCGGGCTCTACAACGGCTCTGCTGACCTGGTTCTCTGTCTCTAGAGCAGCTCTGTTGACCTGGTTCTCTGGCTCTACAGCAGCCCTGCTGACCTGGTTCTCAGGCTCTAGAGCAGCTCTGCTGACCTGGTTCTTAGGCTCTAGAGCAGCTCTGTTGACCTGGTTCTCTGGCTCTACAACGGCTCTGCTGACCTGGTTCTCAGGCTCTACAGCCTCTCTGCTGACCTGGTTCTCTGGCTCTAGAGCGGCTCTGCTGACTTGTTTCTCTGGCTCTAGAGCGGCTCTGCTGACCTGGTACTCTGGCTCTACAGCAGCTCTGCTGACCTGGGTCTCAGGCTCTAGAGCAGCTCTGCTGGCCTGGTTCTCTGGCTCTAGAGCAGCTCTGCTGACCTGGTTCTCTGGCCCTACAACGGCTCTGCTGACCTGGTTGTCAGGCTCTACAGCCGCTCTGCTGACCTGGTTCTCTGGCTCTACAACGGCTCTGCTGACCTGGTTCTCAGGCTCTACAGCCGCTCTGCTGACCTGGTTCTCTGGCTCTAGAGCAGCTCTGCTCACCTGGTTCTCTGGCTCTACGACAGCTCTGCTCACCTGGTTCTCTGGCTCTACAGCGGCTCTGCTGACCTGGTTCTCTGGCTCTACAGCGGCTCTGCTGACCTGGTTCTCTGGCTCTAGAGCGGCTCTGCTGACCTGATTCTCCGGCTCTACAGCAGCTCTGCTGACCTGGTTCTCTGGCTGCTACAGCGGCTCTGCTGACCTGGTTCTCTGGCTCTACAGCAGCTCTGCTGACCTGGTTCTCTGGCTCTACAGCGGCTCTGCTGACCTTGTTCTCTGGCTCTACAGCAGCTCTGCTGACCTGGTTCTCTGGCTCTACAGCAGCTCTGCTGACCTGGTTCTCTGGCTCTACAGCAGCTCTGCTGACCTGGTTCTCTGGCTCTAGAGCAGCTCTGCTGACCTGGTTATCTGGCTCTTATAGCAGCTCTGCTGATATGGTTCTCTGGCTCTAGAGCAGCTCTGCTGACCTGGTTCTCTGGCTCTAGAGCGGCTCTGCTGACCTGGTTCGCTGACCTAGTTCTCTGGCCCAGTTCTCTGGCCATAGAGCAGCTCTGCTGACCTGGCTCTACAACGGCTCTGCTGACCTTGTTCTCTGGCTCTACAGCAGCTCTGCTGACCTTGTTCTCTGGCTCTACAGCAGCTCTGCTGACCTGGTTCTCTGGCTCTACAGCAGCTCTGCTGACCTGGTTCTCTGGCTCTACAGCAGCTCTGCTGACCTGGTTCTCTGGCTCTACAGCAGCTCTGCTGACCTGGTTCTCTGGCTCTACAGCAGCTCTGCTGACCTGGTTCTCTGGCTCTACAGCAGCTCTGCTGACCTGGTTCTCTGGCTCAACAGCAGCTCTGCTGACCTGGTTCTCTGGCTCTAGAACAGCTCTGCTGACCTGGTTCTGAGGCTCTAGAGCAGCTCTGCTGACCTGGTTCTCTGGCTCTACAGCAGCTCTGCTGACCTGGTTCTCTGGCTCTTCAGGAGCTCTGCTGACCTGGTTCTCTGGGTCTATGGTTCTCTGGCTCTAGAGCAGCTTTGCTGACCTGGTTCTCTGGCTCTAGAGCGGCTCTGCTGACCTGGTTCTCTGGCTCTACAGCGGCTCTGCTGACCTGGTTCTCTGGCTGTACAGCCGCTCTGCTGACCTGGTTCTCTGGCTGTACAGCCGCTCTGCTGACCTGGTTCTCTGGCTCTACAGCGGCTCTGCTGACCTGGTTCTCTGGCTCTACAGCGGCTCTGCTGACCTGGTTCTCTGGCTCTACAGCAGCTCTGCTGACCTGGTTCTCTGGCTCTACAGCAGCTCTGCTGACCTGGTTCTCTGGCTCTACAGCGGCTCTGCTGACCTGGTCTCTACAACAGCTCTGCTGACCTGGCTCTTCAGCAGCTCTGCTGACCTGGCTCTACAGCAGCTCTGCTGACCTGGTTCTCTGGCTCTACAACAGGTCTGTTGACCTGGTTCTCTGGCTCTGCAGCAGCTCTGCTGACCTGGTTCTCTGGCTCTAGAGCGGCTCTGCTGACCTGGTTCTCTGGCTCTAGAGCGGCTCTGCTGACCTGGTTCTCTGACTCTACAGCGGCTCTGCTGACCTGGTTCTCTGGCTCTACAGCGGCTCTGCTGACCTGGTTCTCTGGCTCTACAGCAGCTCTGCTGACCTGGTTCGTCTGGCTCTAGAGCGGCTCTGCTGACCTGGTTCTCTGGCTCTACAGCAGCTCTGCTGACGTCGTTCTCTGGCTCTAGAGCGGCTCTGCTGACCCGGTCCTCAGGCTGTAGAGCGGCTCTGCTGAACTGGTTCTCTGGCTGTAGAGCAGTGTCTTCTGACCTGGTTCTATGGCTCTACAACGGCTCTGCCGACCTTGTTCTATGGCTCTACAGCAGCTCTGCTGACCTGGTTCTCTGGCTCTAGAGCGGCTCTGCTGACCTGGTTCTCTGGCTCTACAGCAGATCTGCTGACCTGGGTTCTCAGGCTCTACAGCGGCTCTGCTGACCTGGTTCTCTGGCTTTACAGTGGCTCTGCTGACCTGGTTCTCTGGCTCTACAGCAGCTCTGCTGACCTGGTTCTCTGGCTCTACAGCAGCTCTGCTGACCTGGTTCTCTGGCTCTAGAGCAGCTCTGCTGACCTGGTTCTCTGGCTCTAGAGCGGCTCTGCTGACCTGGTTCTCTGGCTCTACAGCAGCTCTGCTGACCTGGTTCTCTGGCTCTAGAGCAGCTCTGCTGACCTGGCTCATCAGAGCAGCTCTGCTGACCTCGTTCTCTGGCTCTACAGCAGCTCTGCTGACCTGGTTTTCTGGCTCTACAGCAGGTGTGCTGACTTGGTTCTCTGGCTCTAGAGCAGCGCTGCCGACCGGGTTCTCTGGCTCTAGAGCGGCTCTGCTGACCTGGTTCTCATGGCTCTACAGCAGCTCTGCTGACCTGGTTCTCTGGCTCTAGAGCGGCTCTGCTGACCTGGTTCTCTGGCTCTAGAGCGGCTCTGCTGACCTGGGTCTCGGGCTCTACAGCGGCTCTGCTGATCTGGTTCTCTGGCTCTACAGCGGCTCTGCTGACCTGGTTCTCTGGCTCTACAGCGGCTCTGCTGACCTGGTTCTCTGGCTCTACAGCAGCTCTGCTGACCTGGTTCTCTGGCTCTACAACAGCTCTGCTGACCTGGTTCTCTGGCTCTACAACAGCTCTGCTGACCTGGTTCTCTGGCTCTAGAGCAGCTCTGCGGACCTGGTTCTCTGGCTCTACAACAGCTCTGCTGACCTGGTTCTCAGGCTCTAGAGCAGCTCTGCTGACCTAGTTCTCTGGCTCTACAGCAGCTCTGCTGACCTGGTTCTCTGCTCTACAGCAGCTCTGCTGACCTGGTTCTCTGCTCTACAGCAGCTCTGCTGACCTGGTTCTCTGGCTCTAGAGCAGCTCTGCTGACCTGGTTCTCTGGCTCTACAACCGCTCTGCTGGCTCTGGCTCTACAACGGCTCTGCTGACCTTGTTCTCTGGCTCTACAGCAGCTCTGCTGACCTGGTTCTCTGGCTCTACAGCGGCTCTGCTGACCTGGTTCTCTGGCTCTACAGCAGCTCTGCTGACCTGGTTCTCTGGCTCTACAGCGGCTCTGCTAACCTGGTTCTCTGGCTCTACAGCGGCTCTGCTGACCTGGTTCTCTGGCTCTAGAGCGGCTCTGCTGACCTGGTTCTCTGGCTCTACAGCGGCTCTGCTGACCTGGTTCTCTGGCTCTACAGCGGCTCTGCTGACCTGGTTCTCTGGCTCTACAACGGCTCTGCTGACCTGGTTCTCTGGCTCTACAGCAGCTCTGCTGACCTGGTTCTCTGGCTCTACAGCAGCTCTGCTGACCTGGTTCTCTGGCTCTAGAGCAGCTCTGCTGACCTGGTTCTCTGGCTCTTATAGCAGCTCTGCTGACCTGGTTCTCTGGCTCTTACAGCAGCTCTGCTGACCTGGTTCTCTGGCTCTAGAGCAGCTCTGCTGACCTGGTTCTCTGGCTCTACAGCAGCTCTGCTGACCTGGTTCTCTGGCTCTACAGCAGCTCTGCTGACCTGGTTCTCTGGCTCTACAGCAGCTCTGCTGACCTGGTTCTCTGGCTCTAGAGCCGCTCTGCTGACCTGGTTCTGCTGACCTAGTTCTCTGGCCCAGTTCTCTGGCCATAGAGCAGCTCTGCTGACCTCGTTCTCTGGCTCTACAGCAGCTCTGCTGACCTGGTTCTCTGGCTCTACAGCAGGCTCTGCTGACCTGGTTCTCTGGCTCTACAGCAGCTCTGCTGACCTGGTTCTCTGGCTCTAGAGCAGCTCTGCCGACCTGGTTCTCTGGCTCTAGAGCGGCTCTGCTGACCTGGTTCTATGGCTCTACAGCAGCTCTGCTGACCTGGTTCTCTGGCTCTAGAGCGGCTCTGCTGACCTGGTTCTCTGGCTCTAGAGCGGCTCTGCTGACCTGGGTCTCTGGCTCTACAGCGGCTCTGCTGACCTGGTTCTCTGGCTCTACAGCGGCTCTGCTGACCTGGTTCTCTGGCTCTACAGCGGCTCTGCTGACCTGGTTCTCTGGCTCTACAGCAGCTCTGCTGACCTGGTTCTCTGGCTCTACAGCAGCTCTGCTGACCTGGTTCTCTGGCTCGAGAGCAGCTCTGCTGACCTGGTTCTCTGGCTCTACAATGGCTTGCTGACCTGGTTCTCAGGCTCTAGAGCAGCTCTGCTGACCTGGTTCTCTGGCTCTACAACGGCTCTGCTGACCTGGTTCTCTGGCTCTACAACGGCTCTGCTGACCTGATTCTCTGGCTCTACAGCAGCACTGCTGACCTGGTTCTCTGGCTCTACAGCGGCTCTGCTGACCTGGTTCTCTGGCTCTACAGCGGCTCTGCTGACCTGGTTCTCTGGCTCTAGAGCGGCTCTGCTGACCTGGTTCTCTGGCTCTACAGCGGCTCTGCTGACCTGGTTCTCTGGCTCTACAGCGGCTCTGCTGACCTGGTTCTCTGGCTCTACAGCAGCTCTGCTGACCTGGTTCTCTGGCTCTACAGCAGCTCTGCTGACCTGGTTCTCTGGCTCTACAGCAGCTCTGCTGACCTGGTTCTCTGGCTCTACAGCAGGCTCTGCTGACCTGGTTCTCTGGCTCTAGAGCAGCGCTGCTGACCGGGTTCTCTGGCTCTAGAGCGGCTCTGCTGACCTGGTTCTCTGGCTCTACAGCAGCTCTGCTGACCTGGTTCTCTGGCTCTAGAGCGGCTCTGCTGACCTGGTTCTCTGGCTCTAGAGCGGCTCTGCTGACCTGGTTCTCTGGCTCTACAGCGGCTCTGCTGACCTGGTTCTCTGGCTCTACAGCGGCTCTGCTGACCTGGTTCTCTGGCTCTACAGCAGCTCTGCTGACCTGGTTCTCTGGCTCTACAGCAGCTCTGCTGACCTGGTTCTCTGGCTCTACAGCAGCTCTGCTGACCTGGTTCTCTGGGTCTAGAGCGCCTCTGCTGACCTGGTTCTCTGGCTCTAGAGCAGCTCTGCTGACCTGGCTCTAGAGCAGCTCTGCTGACCTGGCTCTAGAGCGGCTCTGCTGACCTGGCTCTAGATCGGCTCTGCTGACCTGGCTCTAGAGCGGCTCTGCTGACCTGGTTCTCTGGCTCTAGAGCGGCTCTGCTGACCTGGTTCTCTGGCTCTACAGCAGCTCTGCTGACCTGGTTCTCTGGCTCTACAGCGGCTCTGCTGACCTGGTTCTCTGGCTCTACAGCAGCTCTGCTGACCTGGTTCTCTGGCTCTACAGCAGCTCTGCTGACCTGGTTCTCTGGCTCTACAGCAGCTCTGCTGACCTGGTTCTCTGGCTCTACAACGGCTCTGCTGACTTGGTTCTCTGGCTCTAGAGCAGCTCTGCTGACCTGGTTCTCTCGCTCTACAACAGCTCTGCTGACCTGGTTCTCTGGCTCTACAGCAGCTCTGCTGACCTGGTTCTCTGGCTCTAAAGCAGCTCTGATGACCTGGTTCTCTGGCTCTACAGCAGCTCTGCTGACCTGGTTCTCTGGCTCTACAGCAGCTCTGCTGATCTGGTTCTCTGGCTCTAGAGCAGCTCTGCTGATCTGGTTCTTAGGCTCTAGAGCAGCTCTGCTGACCTGGTTCTCTGGCTCTAGAGCGGCTCTGCTGACCTGGGTCTCTGGCTCTACAACGGCTCTGCTGACCTGGTTCTCTGGCTCTAGAGCAGCTCTGCTGACCTGGTTCTCTGGCTCTACAGCAGCTCTGCTGACCTGGTTCTCAGGCTCTAGAGCAGCTCTGCTGACCTGGTTCTCTAGGCTCTAGAGCAGCTCTGCTGACCTGGTTCTCTGGCTCTACAACGGCTCTGCTGACCTGGTTCTCTGGCTCTACAGCCGCTCTGCTGACCTGGTTCTCTGGCTCTACAGCGGCTCTGCTGACCTGGTTCTCTGGCTCTACAGCGGCTCTGCTGACCTGGTTCTCTGGCTCTACAGCAGCTCTGCTGACCTGGTTCTCAGGCTCTAGAGCAGCTCTGCTGACCTGGTTCTCTGGCTCTAGAGCAGCTCTGCTGGCCTGGTTCTCTGGCTCTAGAGCAGCTCTGCTGACCTGGTTCTCTGGCTCTTATAGCAGCTCTGCTGACCTGGTTCTCTGGCTCTTATAGCAGCTCTGCTGACCTGGTTCTCTGGCTCTAGAGCAGCTCTGCTGACCTGGTTCTCTGGCTCTACAGCAGCTCTGCTGACCTGGTTCTCTGGCTCTACAGCAGCTCTGCTGACCTGGTTCTCTGGCTCTACAGCAGCTCTGCTGACCTGGTTCTCTGGCTCTAGAGCAGCTCTGCTGACCTGGTTTGCTGACCTAGTTCTCTGGCCCAGTTCTCTGGCCATAGAGCAGCTCTGCTGACCTCGTTCTCTGGCTCTACAGCAGCTCTGCTGACCTGGTTCTCTGGCTCTACAGCAGGCTCTGCTGACCTGGTTCTCTGGCTCTACAGCAGCTCTGCTGACCTGGTTCTCTGGCTCTAGAGCAGCTCTGCCGACCTGGTTCTCTGGCTCTAGAGCGGCTCTGCTGACCTGGTTCTATGGCTCTACAGCAGCTCTGCTGACCTGGTTCTCTGGCTCTAGAGCGGCTCTGCTGACCTGGTTCTCTGGCTCTAGAGCGGCTCTGCTGACCTGGTTCTCTGGCTCTACAGCGGCTCTGCTGACCTGGTTCTCTGGCTCTACAGCGGCTCTGCTCACCTGGTTCTGTGGCTCTACAGCGGCTCTGCAGACCTGGTTCTCTGGCTCTACAGCAGCTCTGCTGACCTGGTTCTCTGGCTCTACAGCAGCTCTGCTGACCTGGTTCTCTGGCTCTAGAGCAGCTCTGCTGACCTGGTTCTCTGGCTCTACAGCAGCTCTGCTGACCTGGTTCTCAGGCTCTAGAGCAGCTCTGCTGACCTGGTTCTCTGGCTCTACAACGGCTCTGCTGACCTGGTTCTCTGGCTCTACAACGGGTCTGCTGACCTGGTTCTCTGGCTCTACAGCAGCTCTGCTGACCTGGTTCTCTGGCTCTACAGCGGCTCTGCTGACCTGGTTCTCTGGCTCTACAACGGCTCTGCTGACCTGGTTCTCTGGCTCTAGAGCGGCTCTGCTGATCTGGTTCTCTGGCTCTACAGCGGCTCTGCTGACATGGTTCTCTGGCTCTACAGCGGCTCTGCTGACCTGGTTCTCTGGCTCTACAGCAGCTCTGCTGACCTGGTTCTCTGGCTCTACAGCAGCTCTGCTGACCTGGTTCTCTGGCTCTACAGCAGGTGTGCTGACTTGGTTCTCTGGCTCTAGAGCAGCTCTGCTGACCTGGTTCTCTGGCTCTAGAGCGGCTCTGCTGACCTGGTTCTATGGCTCTACAGCAGCTCTGCTGACCTGGTTCTCTGGCTCTAGAGCGGCTCTGCTGACCTGGTTCTCTGGCTCTAGAGCGGCTCTGCTGACCTGGGTCTCGGGCTCTACAACGGCTCTGCTGACCTGGTTCTCTGGCTCTACAGCGGCTCTGCTGACCTGGTTCTCTGGCTCTACAGCAGCTCTGCTGACCTGGTTCTCTGGCTCTACAGCAGCTCTGCTGACCTGGTTCTCTGGCTCTACAGCAGCTCTGCTGACCTGGTTCTCTGGCTCTAGAGCGGCTCTGCTGACCCAGTTCTCTGGCTCTAGAGCAGCTCTGCTGACCTGGTTCTCTAGAGCAGCTCTGCTGACCTGGCTCTAGAGCGGCTCTGCTGACCTGGCTCTAGATCGGCTCTGCTGACCTGGCTCTAGAGCGGCTCTGCTGACCTGGTTCTCTGGCTCTAGAGCGGCTCTGCTGACCTGGTTCTCTGGCTCTACAGCAGCTCTGCTGACCTGGTTCTCTGGCTCTACAGCGGCTCTGCTGACCTGGTTCTCTGGCTCTACGGCTGCTCTGCTGACCTGGTTCTCTGGCTCTACAGCAGCTCTGCTGACCTGGTTCTCTGGCTCTACAGCAGCTCTGCTGACCTGGTTCTCTGGCTCTACAACAGCTCTGCTGACCTGGTTCTCTGGCTCTAGAGCAGCTCTGCTGACCTGGTTCTCTGGCTCTACAGCAGCTCTGCTGACCTGGTTCTCTGGCTCTACAGCAGCTCTGCTGACCTGGTTCTCTGGCTCTACAGCAGGCTCTGCTGACCTGGTTCTCAGGCTCTACAGCAGCTCTGCTGACCTGGTTCTCTGGCTCTACAGCAGCTCTGCTGATCTGGTTCTCTGCGCTCTAGAGCAGCTCTGCTGACCCGGTTCTCTGGCTCTAGAGCAGCTCTGCTGACCTGGTTCTCTGGCTCTAGAGCGGCTCTGCTGACCTGGTTCTCTGGCTCTACAACGGCTCTGCTGACCTGGTTCTCTGGCTCTAGAGCAGCTCTGCTGACCTGGTTCTCTGGCTCTACAGCAGCTCTGCTGACCTGGTTCTCAGGCTCTAGAGCAGCTCTGCTGACCTGGTTCTCTAGGCTCTAGAGCAGCTCTGCTGACCTGGTTCTCTGGCTCTACAACGGCTCTGCTGACCTGGTTCTCTGGCTCTACAGCAGCTCTGCTGACCTGGTTCTCTGGCTCTAGAGCAGCTCTGCTGACCTGGTTCTCTGGCTCTAGAGCGGCTCTGCTGACCTGGTTCTCTGGCTCTACAGCAGCTCTGCTGACCTGGGTCTCAGGCTCTAGAGCAGCTCTGCTGACCTGGTTCTCTGGCTCTACAGCAGCTCTGCTGACCTGGTTCTCTGGCTCTAGAGCAGCTCTGCTGACCTGGTTCTCTGGCTCTACAACGGCTCTGCTGACCTGGTTCTCAGGCTCTACAGCCGCTCTGCTGACCTGGTTCTCTGGCTCTACAACGGCTCTGCTGACCTGGTTCTCTGGCTCTACAGCCGCTCTGCTGACCTGGTTCTCTGGCTCTAGAGCAGCTCTGCTGACCTGGTTCTCTGGCTCTACAGACAGCTCTGCTGACCTGGTTCTCTGGCTCTACAGCGGCTCTGCTGACCTGGTTCTCTGGCTCTACAGCGGCTCTGCTGACCTGGTTCTCTGGCTCTAGAGCGGCTCTGCTGACCTGGTTCTCCGTCTCTACAGCAGCTCTGCTGACCTGGGTCTCTGGCTCTACAACGGCTCTGCTGACCTGGATCTCTGGCTCTACAGCAGCTCTGCTGACCTGGTTCTCTGGCTCTACAGCGGCTCTGCTGACCTGGTTCTCTGGCTCTACAGCAGCTCTGCTGACCTGGTTCTCTGGCTCTACAGCAGCTCTGCTGACCTGGTTCTCTGGCTCTACAGCAGCTCTGCTGACCTGGTTCTCTGGCTCTACAGCAGCTCTGCTGACCTGGTTCTCTGGCTCTAGAGCAGCTCTGCTGACCTGGTTCTCTGGCTCTTACAGCAGCTCTGCTGACCTGGTTCTCTGGCTCTAGAGCAGCTCTGCTGACCTGGTTCTCTGGCTCTAGAGCAGCTCTGCTGACCTGGTTCGCTGACTCTAGTGCTCTGCTGGCCCAGTTCTCTGGCTCATAGAGCAGCTCTGCTGACCTGGTTCTCTGGCTCTACAACGGCTCTGCTGACCTTGTTCTCTGGCTCTACAGCAGCTCTGCTGACCTTGTTCTCTGGCTCTACAGCAGCTCTGCTGACCTGGTTCTCTGGCTCTACAGCAGCTCTGCTGACCTGGTTCTCTGGCTCTACAGCAGCTCTGCTGACCTGGTTCTCTGGCTCTACAGCAGCTCTGCTGACCTGGTTCTCTGGCTCTACAGCAGCTCTGCTGACCTGGTTCTCTGGCTCTACAGCAGCTCTGCTGACCTGGTTCTCTGGCTCTACAGCAGCTCTGCTGACCTGGTTCTCTGGCTCTAGAACAGCTCTGCTGACCTGGTTCTCTGGCTCTAGAGCAGCTCTGCTGACCTGGTTCTCTGGCTCTACAGCAGCTCTGCTGACCTGGTTCTCTGGCTCTACAGCAGCTCTGCTGACCTGGTTCTCTGGGTCTATGGTTCTCTGGCTCTAGAGCAGCTTTGCTGACCTGGTTCTCTGGCTCTAGAGCGGCTCTGCTGACCTGGTTCTCTGGCTCTACAACGGCTCTGCTGACCTGGTTCTCTGGCTCTACAGCCGCTCTGCTGACCTGGTTCTCTGGCTGTACAGCAGCTCTGCTGACCTGGTTCTCTGGCTCTACAGCGGCTCTGCTGACCTGGTTCTCTGGCTCTACAGCGGCTCTGCTGACCTGGTTCTCTGGCTCTACAGCAGCTCTGCTGACCTGGTTCTCTGGCTCTAGAGCGGCTCTGCTGACCTGGTTCTCTGGCTCTACAACGGCTCTGCTGACCTGGTTCTCAGGCTCTACAGCAGCTCTGCTGACCTCGTTCTCTGGCTCTAGAGCAGCTCTGCTGACCTGGCTCTACAACAGCTCTGCTGACCTGGCTCTTCAGCAGCTCTGCTGACTCTGGCTCTACAGCAGCTCTGCTGACCTGGTTCTCTGGCTCTACAACAGGCTCTGCTGACCTGGTTCTCTGGCTCTACAGCAGCTCTGCTGACCTGGTTCTCTGGCTCTAGAGCGGCTCTGCTGACCTGGTTCTCTGGCTCTAGAGCGGCTCTGCTGACCTGGTTCTCTGGCTCTACAGCGGCTCTGCTGACCTGGTTCTCTGGCTCTACAGCAGCTCTGCTGACCTGGTTCTCTGGCTCTACAGCAGCTCTGCTGACCTGGTTCTCTGGCTCTAGAGCGGCTCTGCTGACCTGGTTCTCTGGCTCTACAGCGGCTCTGCTGACCTGGTTCTCTGGCTCTAGAGCGGCTCTGCTGACCTGGTTCTCTGGCTCTAGAGCGGCTCTGCTGACCTGGTTCTCTGGCTCTACAGCAGCTCTGCTGACCTGGTTCTCTGGCTCTACAGCAGCTCTGCTGACCTTGTTCTCTGGCTCTACAGCAGCTCTGCTGACCTGATTCTCTGGCTCTAGAGCGGCTCTGCTTACCTGGTTCTCTGGCTCTACAGCAGCTCTGCTGACCTGGTTCTCTGGCTCTACAGCGGCTCTGCTGACCTGGTTCTCTGGCTCTACAGCGGCTCTGCTGACCTGGTTCTCTGGCTCTACAGTGGCTCTGCTGACCTGGTTCTCTGGCTCTACAGCAGCTCTGCTGACCTGGTTCTCTGGCTCTACAGCAGCTCTGCTGACCTGGTTCTCTGGCTCTAGAGCAGCTCTGCTGACCTGGTTCTCTGGCTCTAGAGCAGCTCTGCTGACCTGGTTCTCTGGCTCTAGAGCAGCTCTGCTGACCTGGTTCTCAGGCTCTAGAGCAGCTCTGCTGACCTCGGTTCTCTGGCTCTACAGCAGCTCTGCTGACCTGGTTCTCTGGCTCTACAGCAGCTCTGCTGACCTGGTTCTCTGGCTCTAGAGCAGCTCTGCTGACCTGGTTCTCTGGCTCTAGAGCGGCTCTGCTGACCTGGTTCTCTGGCTCTACAGCAGCTCTGCTGACCTGGTTCTCTGGCTCTAGAGCAGCTCTGCTGACCTGGTTCTCTGGCTCTAGAGCAGCTCTGCTGACCTGGTTCTCTGGCTCTACAGCAGCTCTGCTGACCTGGTTCTCTGGCTCTACAGCGGCTCTGCTGACCTGGTTCTCTGGCTCTACAGCGGCTCTGCTGACCTGGTTCTCTGGCTCTACAGCAGCTCTGCTGACCTGGTTCTCTGGCTCTACAACAGCTCTGCTGACCTGGTTCTCTGGCTCTAGAGCAGCTCTGCTGACCTGGTTCTATGGCTCTACAGCAGCTCTGCTGACCTGGTTCTCTGGCTCTAGAGCAGCTCTGCTGACCTGGTTCTATGGCTCTACAGCAGCTCTGCTGACCTGGTTCTCTGGCTCTACAGCAGCTCTGCTGACCTGGTTCTCTGGCTCTAAAGCAGCTCTGCTGACCTGGTTCTCTGGCTCTAGAGCAGCTCTGCTGACCTGGTTCTCTGGCTCTACAGCAGCTCTGCTGACCTGGTTCTCTGGCACTACAATGGCTCTGCTGACCTGGTTCTCTGGCTCTACAGCAGCTCTGATTACCTGGTTCTCTGGCTCTACAGCGGCTCTGCTGACCTGGTTCTCTGGCTCTACAGCAGCTCTGCTGACCTGGTTCTCTGGCTCTACAGCGGCTCTGCTGACCTGGTTCTCTGGCTCTACAGCAGCTCTGCTGACCTGGTTCTCTGGCTCTACAGCAGTTCTGCTGACTTGGTTCTCTGGCTCTACAGCAGCTCTGCTGACCTGGTTCTCTGGCTCTACAACGGCTCTGCTGACCTGGTTCTCTGGCTCTACAGCAGCTCTGCTGACCTGGTTCTCTGGCTCTACAGCAGCTCTGCTGACCTGGTTCTCTGGCTCTACAGCAGCTCTGCTGACCTGGTTCTCTGGCTCTACAGCAGCTCTGCTGACCTGGTTCTCTGGCTCTACAGCAGCTCTGCTGACCTGGTTCTCTGGCTCTACAGCAGCTCTGCTGACCTGGTTCTCTGGCTCTAGAGCAGCTCTGCTGACCTGGTTCTCTGGCTCTACAGCAGCTCTGCTGACCTGGTTCTCTGGCTCTAGAGCAGCTCTGCTGACCTGGTTCTCTGGCTCTACAGCGGCTCTGCTGACCTGGTTCTCTGGCTCTACAGCGGCTCTGCTGACCTGGTTCTCTGGCTCATAGAGCAGCTCTGCTGACCTGGTTCTCTGGCTCTACAGCAGCTCTGCTGACCTGGTTCTCTGGCTCTACAGCAGCTCTGCTGACCTGGTTCTCTGGCTCTACAGCAGCTCTGCTGACCTGGTTCTCTGGCTCTACAGCAGCTCTGCTGACCTGGTTCTCTGGCTCTACAGCAGCTCTGCTGACCTGGTTCTCTGGCTCTACAGCAGCTCTGCTGACCTGGTTCTCTGGCTCTACAGCAGCTCTGCTGACCTGGTTCTCTGGCTCTACAGCAGCTCTGCTGACCTGGTTCTCTGGCTCTACAGCAGCTCTGCTGACCTGGTTCTCTGGCTCTACAGCAGCTCTGCTGACCTGGTTCTCTGGCTCTAGAGCAGCTCTGCTGACCTGGTTCTCTGGCTCTACAGCAGCTCTGCTGACCTGGTTCTCTGGCTCTACAGCGAGCTCTGCTGACCTGGTTCTCTGGCTCTGCAGAGCAGCTCTGCTGACCTGGTTCTCTGGCTCTACAGCAGCTCTGCTGACCTGGTTCTCTGGCTCTACAGCAGCTCTGCTGACCTGGTTCTCTGGCTGTACAGCAGCTCTGCTGACCTGGTTCTCTGGCTCTACAGCAGCTCTGCTGACCTGGTTCTCTGGCTCTACAGCGGCTCTGCTGACCTGGTTCTCTGGCTCTACAGCAGCTCTGCTGACCTACTTCTCTGGCTCTACAGCAGCTCTGTTGACCTGGTTCTCTGGCTCTACAGCAGCTCTGCTGACCTGGTTCTCTGGCTCTACAGCAGCTCTGCTGACCTGGTTCTCTGGCTCTACAGCAGCTCTGCTGACCTGGTTCTCTGGCTCTACAACACCTCTGCTGACCTGGTTCACTGACCTTGTTCTCTGGCCCAGTTCTCTGGCCATAGAGCAGCTCTGCTGACCTCGTTCTCTGGCTCTACAGCAGCTCTGCTGACCTGGTTCTAAGGCTCTAGAGCGACTCTGCTGACCTTGTTCTCTGGCTCTACAATGGCTTGGCTGACCTGGTTCTCTGGCTCTACAGCAGCTCTGTGGACCTGGTTCTCTGGCTCTACAGCAGCTCTGCTGACCTGGTTCTCTGGCTGTACAGCAGCTCTGACTGACCAGGTTCTCTGGGTCTAGAGAGCCTCTGCTGAGCTGGTTCTCTGGCTCTAGAGTGCCTTTGCTGACCTGGTTCTCTGGCTGAAGAGCAGCTCTGCTGACCTGGTTCTCTGGCTCTAGAGCGGCTCTGCTGACCTGGTTCTCTGGCTCTACAGCAGCTCTGCTGACCTGGTTCTCTGGCTCTACAGCAGCTCTGCTGACCTGGTTCTCTGGCTCTACAGCAGCTCTGCTGACCTGGTTCTCTGGCTCTACAGCAGCTCTGCTGACCTGGTTCTCTGGCTCTACAGCGAGCTCTGCTGACCTGGTTCTCTGGCTCTCCAATGGCTCTGCTGACCTGGTTCTCTGGCTCTACAGCAGCTCCTGCTGACCTGGTTCTAAGGCTCTACAGCAGCTCTGCTGACCTGGTTCTCTGGCTCTACAGCAGCTCTGCTGACCTGGTTCTCTGGCTCTACAGCAGCTCTGCTGACCTGGTTCTCTGGCTCTACAGCAGCTTGCTGACCTGGTTCTCTGGCTCTACAGCAGCTCTGTTGACCTGGTTCTCTGGCTCTACAGCAGCTTGCTGACCTGGTTCTCTGGCTCTGCAACGGCTCTGCTGATCTGGTTCTCAGGCTCTACAACGGCTCTGCTGACATGGTTCTCTGGCTCTACAGCAGCTCTGCTGACCTGGTTCACTGACCTTGTTCTCTGGCCCAGCTCTCTGGCCATAGAGCAGCTCTGTTGACCTTGTTCTCTGGCTCAACAATGGCTCTGCTGACCTGGTTCTATGGCTCTACAGCAGCTTGCTGATCTGCTTCTCTGGCTCTACAACACAGCTTCTGACCTGGTTCTCTGGCTCTAGAGCGACTCTGCTAACCTTGTTCTCTGGCTCTACAGCGGCTCTTCTGACCTGGTTCTCTGGCTCTACAGCGGCTCTTCTGACCTGGTTCTCTGGCTCTACAGCAGCTCTGCTGACCTGGTTCTCTGGCTCTACAGCAGCTCTGCTGACCTGGTTCTCTGGCTCTACAGCAGCTCTGCTGTTCTGGATCTCAGGCTCTAGAGCAGCTCTGATGACCTTGTCCTGTGGCTCTACAACAGCTCTGCTGACCTGGTTCTCTGGCTCTACAGCAGCTCTGCTGACCTGGCTCTCTGGCTCTACAGCAGCTCTGCTGACCTGGTTCTCTGGCTGTACAGCAGCTCTGCTGACCTGGTTCTCTGGCTCTACAATGGCTCTGCTGACCTGGTTCTCTGGCTCTGCAGCATTTCTGCTGACCTGGTTCTCTGGCTCTAGAACAGCTTTGCTGACCTGGTTCTCTGGCTCTGCAACGGCTCTGCTGATCTGGTTCTCAGGCTCTGCAACGGCTCTGCTGACCTGGTTCTCTGGCTCTACAGCAGCTCTGCTGACCTGGTTCTCTGGCTCTACAGCAGCTCTACTGACCTGGTTCTCTGGCTCTACAGCAGCTCTGCTGACCTGGTTCTCTGGCTCTACAGCAGCTCTGCTGACCTGGTTCTCTGGCTCTACAACACCTCTGCTGACCTGGTTCACTGACCTTGTTCTCTGGCCCAGTTCTCTGGCCATAGAGCAGCTCTGCTGACCTCGTTCTCTGGCTCTACAGCAGCTCTGCTGACCTGGTTCTCTGGCTCTAGAGCGGCTCTGCTGACCTGGTTCTCTGGCTCTACAACGGCTCTGCTGACCTGGTTCTTTGGCTCTGCAGCAGCTATGCTGACCTGGTTCTCTGGCTCTACAGCAGCTCTGCTGACCTGGTTCTCTGGCTCTACAGCAGCTCTGCTGACCTGGTTCTCTGGCTCTACAGCAGCTCTGCTGACCTGGTTCTCTGGCTCTAGAGCAGCTCTGCTGACCTGGTTCTCTGGCTCTACAGCAGCTCTGCTGACCTGGTTCTCTGGCTCTACAGCAGCTCTGCTGACCTGGTTCTCTGGCTCTAGCAGCTCTGCTGACCTGGTTCTCTGGCTCTAGAGCAGCTCTGCTGACCTGGTTCTCTGGCTCTACAGCAGCTCTGCTGACCTGGTTCTCTGGCTCTACAGCAGCTCTGCTGACCTGGTTCTCTGGCTCTACAGCAGCTCTGCTGACCTGGTTCTCTGGCTCTACAGCAGCTCTGCTGACCTGGTTCTCTGGCTCTACAGCAGCTCTGCTGACCTGGTTCTCAGGCTCTAGAGCGACTCTGCTGACCTTGTTCTCTGGCTCTACAATGGCTTGGCTGACCTGGTTCTCTGGCTCTACAGCAGCTCTGCTGGACCTGGTTCTCTGGCTCTACAGCAGCTCTGCTGACCTGGTTCTCTAGCTCTACAACAGCTCTGACTGACCGGGTTCTCTGGCTCTAGAGAGCCTCTGCTGAGCTGGTTCTCTGGCTCTAGAGTGCCTCTGCTGACCTGGTTCTCTGGCTGAAGAGCAGCTCTGCTGACCTGGTTCTCTGGCTCTAGAGCAGCTCTGCTGACCTGGTTCTCTGGCTCTAGAACGGCTCTGCTGACCTGTTCTCTGGTTCTACAGCGGCTCTGCTGACCTGGTTCTCTGGCTCTACAGCAGCTCTGCTGACCTGGTTCTCTGGCTCTACAGCAGCTCTGCTGACCTGGTTCTCTGGCTCTACAGCAGCTCTGCTGACCTGGTTCTCTGGCTCTACAGCAGCTCTGCTGACCTGGTTCTCTGGCTCTACAGCAGCTCTGCTGACCTGGTTCTCTGGCTCTACAGCAGCTCTGCTGACCTGGTTCTCTGGCTCTACAGCAGCTCTGCTGACCTGGTTTTCTGGCTCTACAGCAGCTCTGCTGACCTGGTTCTCTGGCTCTACAGCAGCTCTGCTGACCTGGTTCTCTGGCTCTCCAATGGCTCTGCTGTCCTGGTTCTCTGGCTCTACAGCAGCTCTGCTGACCTGGTTCTCAGGCTCTACAGCAGCTCTGCTGACCTGGTTCTCTGGCTCTACAGCAGCTCTGCTGACCTGGTTCTCTGGCTCTAGAACAGCTCTGCTGACCTGGTTCTCTGGCTCTGCAGCAGCTCTGCTGATCTGGTTCTCTGGCTCTGCAGCGGCTCTGCTGACCTGGTTCTCTGGCTCTACAGCAGCTCTGCTGACCTGGTTCACTGACCTTGTTCTCTGGCCCAGTTCTCTGGCCATAGAGCAGCTCTGCTGACCTCGTTCTCTGGCTCTACAGCAGCTCTGCTGACCTGGTTCTAAGGCTCTAGAGCGACTCTGCTGACCTTGTTCTCTGGCTCTACAATGGCTTGGCTGACCTGGTTCTCTGGCTCTACAGCAGCTCTGCTGGACCTGGTTCTCTGGCTCTACAGCAGCTCTGCTGACCTGGTTCTCTAGCTCTACAACAGCTTGACTGACCGGGTTCTCTGGGTCTAGAGAGCCTCTGCTGACCTGGTTCTCTGGCTCTAGAGTGGCTCTGCTGACCTTGTTCTCTGGCTCTACAGCAGCTCTGCTGACCTGGTTCTCTGGCTCTAGAGCAGCTCTGCTGACCTGGTTCTCTGGCTCTAGAACGGCTCTGCTGACCTGTTCTCTGGCTCTACAGCAGCTCTGCTGACCTGGTTCTCTGGCTCTACAGCAGCTCTGCTGACCTGGTTCTCTGGCTCTACAGCAGCTCTGCTGACCTGGTTCTCTGGCTCTAGAGCAGCTTTGCTGACCTGGTTCTCTGGCTCTACAGCAATTCTGCTGACCTGGTTCTCTGGCTCTACAACGGCTCTGCTGACCTGGTTCTCTGGCTCTGCAGCAGCTCTGCTGACCTGGTTCTCTGGCTCTACAGCAGCTCTGCTGACCTGGTTCTCTGGCTCTACAGCAGCTCTGCTGACCTGGTTCTCTGGCTCTACAGCAGCTCTGCTGACCTGGTTCTCTGGCTCTACAATGGCTCTGCTGACCTGGTTCTCTGGCTCTACAGCAGCTCTGCTGACCTGGTTCTCTGGCTCTACAGCAGCTCTGCTGACCTGGTTCTCTGGCTCTACAGCAGCTTTGCTGACCTGGTTCTCTGGCTCTACAGCAGCTCTGCTGGCCTGGTTCTCTGGCTCTGCAACAGCTCTGCTGACCTGGTTCTCAGGCTCTGCAACAGCTCTGCTGACCTGGTTCTCTGGCTCTACAGCAGCTCTGCTGACCTGGTTCACTGACCTTGTTCTCTGGCCCAGTTCTCTGGCCATAGAGCAGCTCTGCTGACCTCGTTCTCTGGCTCTACAGCAGCTCTGCTGACCTGGTTCTAAGGCTCTAGAGCGACTCTGCTGACCTTGTTCTCTGGCTCTACAATGGCTTGGCTGACCTGGTTCTCTGGCTCTACAGCAGCTCTGCTGGACCTGGTTCTCTGGCTCTACAGCAGCTCTGCTGACCTGGTTCTCTAGCTCTACAACAGCTCTGACTGACCGGGTTCTCTGGGTCTAGAGAGCCTCTGCTGAGCTGGTTCTCTGGCTCTAGAGTGCCTTTGCTGACCTGGTTCTCTGGCTGAAGAGCAGCTCTGCTGACCTGGTTCTCTGGCTCTAGAACGGCTCTGCTGACCTGGTTCTCTGGCTCTACAGCAGCTCTGCTGACCTGGTTCTCTGGCTCTACAGCAGCTCTGCTGACCTGGTTCTCTGGCTCTACAGCAGCTCTGCTGACCTGGTTCTCTGGCTCTACAGCAGCTCTGCTGACCTGGTTCTCTGGCTCTACAGCAGCTCTGCTGACCTGGTTCTCTGGCTCTACAGCAGCTCTGCTGACCTGGTTCTCTGGCTCTGCAACGGCTCTGCTGATCTGGTTCTCTGGCTCTACAGCAGCTCTGCTGACCTGGTTCACTGACCTTGTTCTCTGGCCCAGCTCTCTGGCCATAGAGCAGCTCTGTTGACCTTGTTCTCTGGCTCAACAATGGCTCTGCTGACCTGGTTCTCTGGCTCTACAGCAGCTCTGCTGATCTGCTTCTCTGGCTCTACAACACAGCTTCTGACCTGGTTCTCTGGCTCTAGAGCGACTCTGCTGACCTGGTTCTCTGGCTCTACAGCGGCTCTGCTGACCTGGTTCTCTGGCTCTACAGCGGCTCTTCTGACCTGGTTCTCTGGCTCTACAGCAGCTCTGCGGACCTGATTCTCTGGCTCTACAGCAGCTCTGCTGACCTGATTCTCTGGCTCTAGAGCAGCTCTGCTGTTCTGGTTCTCAGGCTCTAGAGCAGCTCTGCTGACCTTGTTCTCTGGCTCTACAACAGCTCTGCTGACCTGGTTCTCTGGCTCTAGAGCAGCTCTGCTGTTCTGGTTCTCAGGCTCTACAGCAGCTCTGCTGACCTGGTTCTCTGGCTCTACAGTGGCTCTGCTGACCTGGTTCTCTGGCTCTACAGCAGCTCTGCTGACCTGGTTCTCTGGCTCTACAATGGCTCTGCTGACCTGGTTCTCTGGCTCTGCAGCAGCTCTGCTGACCTGGTTCTCTGGCTCTAGAACAGCTCTGCTGACCTGGTTCTCTGGCTCTGCAGCGGCTCTGCTGACCTGGTTCTCTGGCTCTGCAGCGGCTCTGCTGACCTGGTTCTCTGGCTCTACAGCAGCTCTGCTGACCTGGTTCTCTGGCTCTACAGCAGCTCTGCTGACCTGGTTCTCTGGCTCTACAGCAGCTCTGCTGACCTGGTTCTCTGGCTCTACAGCAGCTCTGCTGACCTGGTTCTCTGGCTCTACAGCAGCTCTGCTGACCTGGTTCTCTGGCTCTACAACGGCTCTGCTGACCTGGTTCTCTGGCTCTACAGCGGCTCTGCTGACCTGGTTCTCTGGCTCTACAGCAGCTCTGCTGACCTGGTTCTCTGGCTCTACAGCAGCTCTGCTGACCTGGTTCTCTGGCTCTACAGCAGCTCTGCTGACCTGGTTCTCTGGCTCTACAGCAGCTCTGCTGACCTGGTTCTCTGGCTCTACAGCAGCTCTGCTGACCTGGTTCTAAGGCTCTAGAGCGACTCTGCTGACCTTGTTCTCTGGCTCTACAATGGCACTGCTGACCTGGTTCTCTGGCTCTACAACGGCTCTGCTGACCTGATTCTCTAGCTCTACAGCAGCTCTGCTGACCTGGTTCTCTAGCTCTACAACAGCTTGACTGACTGGGTTCTCTGGGTCTAGAGAGCCTCTGCTGACCTGGTTCTCTGGCTCTAGAACGGCTTTGCTGACCTGGTTCTCTGGCTGAAGAGCAGCTCTGCTGACCTGGTTCTCTGGCTCTAGAGCAGCTCTGCTGACCTGGTTCTCTGGCTCTAGAACGGCTCTGCTGACCTGTTCTCTGGTTCTACAGCGGCTCTGCTGACCTGGTTCTCTGGCTCTACAGCAGCTCTGCTGACCTCGTTCTCTGGCTCTACAGCAGTTCTGCTGACCTGGTTCTCTGGCTCTGCAGCAGCTCTGCTGACCTGGTTCTCTGGCTCTACAGCAGCTCTGCTGACCTGGTTCTCTGGCTCTACAACGGCTCTGCTGACCTGGTTCTCTGGCTCTACAGCAGCTCTGCTGACCTGGTTCTCTGGCTCTACAGCAGCTCTGCTGACCTGGTTCTCTGGCTCTACAGCAGCTCTGCTGACCTGGTTCTCTGACTCTACAGGAGCTTTGCTGACATGGTTCTCTGGCTCTCCAATGGCTCTGCTGACCTGATTCTCTGGCTCTACAGCAGCTCCTCTGACCTGGTTCAAAGGCTCTACAGCAGCTCTGCTGACCTGGTTCTCTGGCTCTACAGCAGCTCTGCTGACCTGGTTCTCTGGCTCTAGAACAGCTTTGCTGACCTGGTTCTCTGGCTCTGCAACAGCTCTGCTGATCTGGTTCTCAGGCTCTGCAACGGCTCTGCTGACCTGGTTCTCTGGCTCTACAGCAGCTCTGCTGACCTGGTTCACTGACCTTGTTCTCTGGCCCAGTTCTCTGGCCATAGAGCAGCTCTGCTGACCTCGTTCTCTGGCTCTACAGCAGCTCTGCTGACCTGGTTCTAAGGCTCTAGAGCGACTCTGCTGACCTTGTTCTCTGGCTCTACAATGGCTCTGGCTGACCTGGTTCTCTGGCTCTACAGCAGCTCTGCTGGACCTGGTTCTCTGGCTCTACAGCAGCTCTGCTGACCTGGTTCTCTAGCTCTACAACAGCTCTGACTGACCGGGTTCTCTGGGTCTAGAGAGCCTCTGCTGAGCTGGTTCTCTGGCTCTAGAGTGCCTTTGCTGACCTGGTTCTCTGGCTGAAGAGCAGCTCTGCTGACCTGGTTCTCTGGCTCTAGAACGGCTCTGCTGACCTGGTTCTCTGGCTCTACAGCAGCTCTGCTGACCTGGTTCTCTGGCTCTACAGCAGCTCTGCTGACCTGGTTCTCTGGCTCTACAGCAGCTCTGCTGACCTGGTTCTCTGGCTCTACAGCGGCTCTGCTGACCTGGTTCTCTGGCTCTACAGCAGCTCTGCTGACCTGGTTCACTGACCTTGTTCTCTGGCCCAGCTCTCTGGCCATAGAGCAGCTCTGTTGACCTTGTTCTCTGGCTCAACAATGGCTCTGCTGACCTGGTTCTATGGCTCTACAGCAGCTCTGCTGACCTGGTTCTCTGGCTCTACAGCAGCTCTGCTGACCTGGTTCTCTGGCTCTAGAGCGACTCTGCTGACCTGGTTCTCTGGCTCTACAGCGGCTCTGCTGACCTGGTTCTCTGGCTCTACAGCGGCTCTGCTGACCTGGTTCTCTGGCTCTACAGCAGCTCTGCGGACCTGATTCTCTGGCTCTACAGCAGCTCTGCTGACCTGATTCTCTGGCTCTACAGCAGCTCTGCTGTTCTGGTTCTCAGGCTCTAGAGCAGCTCTGATGACCTTGTCCTGTGGCTCTACAACAGCTCTGCTGACCCAGTTCTCTGGCTCTAGAACGGCTCTGCTGACCTGTTCTCTGGTTCTACAGCAGCTCGTCTGACCTGGTTCTCTGGCTTTACAGCAGCTCTGCTGACCTGGTTCTCTGGCTCTACAGCAGCTCTGCTGACCCGGTTCTCTGGCTCTACAATGGCTCTGCTGACCTGGTTCTCTGGCTCTGCAGCATTTCTGCTGACCTGGTTCTCTGGCTCTAGAACAGCTTTGCTGACCTGGTTCTCTGGCTCTGCAACGGCTCTGCTGATCTGGTTCTCAGGCTCTGCAACGGCTCTGCTGACCTGGTTCTCTGGCTCTACAGCAGCTCTGCTGACCTGGTTCTCTGACTCTACAGCAGCTCTGCTGACCTGGTTCTCTGGCTCTACAGGAGCTCTGCTGACCTGGTTCTCTGGCTCTACAGCAGCTCTGCTGACCTGGTTCTCTGGCTCTACAGCAGCTCTGCTGACCTGGTTCTCTGGCTCTACAGCAGCTCTGCTGACCTGGTTCTCTGGCTCTACAGCAGCTCTGCTGACCTGGTTCTCTGGCTCTACAGCAGCTCTGCTGACCTGGTTCTCTGACCTGTGCTCTCTGGCCCAGTTCTCTGGCTCTAGAGCAGCTCTGCTGACCTTGTTCTCTGGCTCTACAATGGCTCTGCTGACCTGGTTCTCTGGCTCTACAGCAGCTCTGCTGACCTGGTTCTCTGGCTCTAGAGCAGCTCTGCTGACCTGGTTCTCTGGCTCTACAGCAGCTCTGCTGACCTGGTTCTCTGGCTCTACAGCAGCTCTGCTGACCTGGTTCTCTGGCTCTACAGCAGCTCTGCTGACCTGGTTCTCTGGCTCTACAGCAGCTCTGCTGACCTGGTTCTCTGGCTCTAGAGCAGCTCTGCTGACCTGGTTCTCTGGCTCTAGAGCAGCTCTGCTGACCTGGTTCTCTGGCTCTACAGCAGCTCTGCTGACCTGGTTCTCTGGCTCTACAGCAGCTCTGCTGACCTGGTTCTCTGGCTCTACAGCAGCTCTGCTGACCTGGTTCTCTGGCTCTACAGCAGCTCTGCTGACCTGGTTCTCTGGCTCTACAGCAGCTCTGCTGACCTGGTTCTCTGGCTCTACAGCAGCTCTGCTGACCTGGTTCTCTGGCTCTACAGCAGCTCTGCTGACCTGGTTCTCTGGCTCTACAGCAGCTCTGCTGACCTGGTTCTCTGGCTCTACAGCAGCTCTGCTGACTTGGTTCTCTGCCTCTAGAGCAGCTCTGCTGACCTGGTTCTCTGCCTCTAGAGCAGCTCTGCTGACCTGGTTCTCTGGCTCTAGAGCAGCTCTGCTGACCTGGTTCTCTGGCTCTACAGCAGCTCTGCTGACCTGGTTCTCTGGCTCTACAGCAGCTCTGCTGACCTGGTTCTCTGGCTCTACAGCAGCTCTGCTGACCTGGTTCTCTGGCTCTACAGCAGCTCTGCTGACCTGGTTCTCTGGCTCTACAGCAGCTCTGCTGACCTGGTTCTCTGGCTCTACAGCAGCTCTGCTGACCTGGTTCTCTGGCTCTACAACGGCTCTGCTGACCTGGTTCTCTGGCTCTACAGCAGCTCTGCTGACCTGGTTCACTGACTCTTGCTTCTCTGGCCCAGTTCTCTGGCTCATAGAGCAGCTCTGCTGACCTGGTTCTCTGGCTCTACAACGGCTCTGCTGACCTGGTTCTCTGGCTCTACAGCAGCTCTGCTGACCTGGTTCTCTGGCTCTACAGCAGCTCTGCTGACCTGGTTCTCTGGCTCTAGAGCAGCTCTGCTGACCTGGTTCTCTGGCTCTACAGCAGCTCTGCTGACCTGGTTCTCTGGCTCTACAGCAGCTCTGCTGACCTGGTTCTCTGGCTCTACAGCAGCTCTGCTGACCTGGTTCTCTGGCTCTACAGCAGCTCTGCTGACCTGGTTCTCTGGCTCTACAGCAGCTCTGCTGACCTGGTTCTCTGGCTCTAGAGCAGCTCTGCTGACCTGGTTCTCTGGCTCTACAGCAGCTCTGCTGACCTGGTTCTCTGGCTCTAGAGCAGCTCTGCTGACCTGGTTCTCTGGCTCTACAGCAGCTCTGCTGACCTGGTTCTCTGGCTCTACAGCAGCTCTGCTGACCTGGTTCTCTGGCTCTACAGCAGTTCTGCTGACCTGGTTCTCTGGCTCTACAATGGCTCTGCTGACCTGGTTCTCTGGCTCTGCAGCAGCTCTGCTGACCTGGTTCTCTGGCTCTAGAACAGCTCTGCTGACCTGGTTCTCTGGCTCTACAGCGGCTCTGCTGACCTGGTTCTCTGGCTCTGCAGCGGCTCTGCTGACCTGGTTCTCTGGCTCTACAGCAGCTCTGCTGACCTGGTTCTCTGGCTCTACAGCAGCTCTGCTGACCTGGTTCTCTGGCTCTACAGCAGCTCTGCTGACCTGGTTCTCTGGCTCTAGAGCAGCTCTGCTGACCTGGTTCTCTGGCTCTAGAGCAGCTCTGCTGACCTGGTTCTCTGGCTCTACAACGGCTCTGCTGACCTGGTTCTCTGGCTCTACAGCGGCTCTGCTGACCTGGTTCTCTGGCTCTACAGCAGCTCTGCTGACCTGGTTCTCTGGCTCTACAGCAGCTCTGCTGACCTGGTTCTCTGGCTCTACAGCAGCTCTGCTGACCTGGTTCTCTGGCTCTACAGCAGCTCTGCTGACCTGGTTCTCTGGCTCTACAGCAGCTCTGCTGACCTGGTTCTCAGGCTCTAGAGCGGCTCTGCTGACCTTGTTCTCTGGCTCTACAACGGCTCTGGCTGACCTGGTTCTCTGGCTCTACAGCAGCTCTGCTGGACCTGGTTCTCTGGCTCTACAGCAGCTCTGCTGACCTGGTTCTCTGGCTCTACAACAGCTCTGCTGACCGGGTTCTCTGGCTCTAGAGCAGCCTCTGCTGACCTGGTTCTCTGGCTCTAGAGCAGCCTCTGCTGACCTGGTTCTCTGGCTCTAGAGCAGCTCTGCTGACCTGGTTCTCTGGCTCTAGAGCAGCTCTGCTGACCTGGTTCTCTGGCTCTAGAGCGGCTCTGCTGACCTGGTTCTCTGGCTCTACAGCGGCTCTGCTGACCTGGTTCTCTGGCTCTACAGCAGCTCTGCTGACCTGGTTCTCTGGCTCTACAGCAGCTCTGCTGACCTGGTTCTCTGGCTCTACAGCAGCTCTGCTGACCTGGTTCTCTGGCTCTACAGCAGCTCTGCTGACCTGGTTCTCTGGCTCTACAGCGGCTCTGCTGACCTGGTTCTCTGGCTCTGCAGCAGCTCTGCTGACCTGGTTCTCTGGCTCTACAGCAGCTCTGCTGACCTGGTTCTCTGGCTCTACAGCAGCTCTGCTGACCTGGTTCTCTGGCTCTACAGCAGCTCTGCTGACCTGGTTCTCTGGCTCTACAATGGCTCTGCTGACCTGGTTCTCTGGCTCTACAGCAGCTCCTGCTGACCTGGTTCTCTGGCTCTACAGCAGCTCTGCTGACCTGGTTCTCTGGCTCTACAGCAGCTCTGCTGACCTGGTTCTCTGGCTCTAGAACAGCTCTGCTGACCTGGTTCTCTGGCTCTGCAGCAGCTCTGCTGACCTGGTTCTCTGGCTCTACAACGGCTCTGCTGACCTGGTTCTCTGGCTCTAGAGCGGCTTTGCTGACCTGGTTCCCTGACCTGTTTCTCTGGCCCAGTTCTTTGGCCATAGAGCAGCTCTGCTGACCTCGTTCTCTGGCTCTACAGCAGCTCTGCTGACCTAGTTCTCAGGCTCTAGAGCTACTCTGTTGACCTTGTTCTCTGGCTCTACACTGGCTCTGCTGACCTGGTTCTCTGACTCTACAGCAGCTCTGCTGGACCTGGTTCTCTGGCTCTACAGCAGCTCTGCTGACCTGGTTCTCTAGCTCTACAACATCTCTGCTGACCTGGTTCTCTGGGTCTAGAGAGCCTCTGCTGACCTGGTTCTCTGGCTCTAGAGTGCCTCTGCTGACCTGGTTCTCTGGCTCAAGAGCAGCTCTGCTGACCTGGTTCTCTGGCTCTAGAGCAGCTCTGCTGACCTGGTTCTCTGGCTCTACAGCAGCTCTGCTGACCTGGTTCTCTGGCTCTACAGCAGCTCTGCTGACCTGGTTCTCTGGCTCTACAGCAGCTCTGCTGACCTGGTTCTCTGGCTCTACAGCGGCTCTGCTGACCTGGTTCTCTGGCTCTACAGCAGCTCTGCTGACCTGGTTCACTGACCTTGTTCTCTGGCCCAGCTCTCTGGCCATAGAGCAGCTCTGCTGACCTTGTTCTCTGGCTCTACAATGGCTCTGCTGACCTGGTTCTCTGGCTCTACAGCAGCTCTGCTGACCTGGTTCTCTGGCTCTACAGCAGCTCTGCTGACCTGGTTCTCTGGCTCTAGAGCGGCTCTGCTGACCTGGTTCTCTGGCTCTACAGCGGCTCTGCTGACCTGGTTCTCTGGCTCTACAACGGCTCTGCTGACCTGGTTCTCTGGCTCTACAGCAGCTCTGCTGACCTGGTTCTCTGGCTCTACAGCAGCTCTGCTGACCTGGTTCTCTAGCTCTACAGCAGCTCTGCTGACCTGGTTCTCAGGCTCTAGAGCAGCTCTGCTGACCTTGTTCTCTGGCTCTACAACAGCTCTGCTGACCCAGTTCTCTGGCTCTAGAGCAGCTCTGCTGACCTGGTTCTCTGGCTCTACAGCAGCTCTGCTGACCTGGTTCTCTGGCTCTACAGCAGCTCTGCTGACCTGGTTCTCTGGCTCTACAGCAGCTCTGCTGACCTGGTTCTCTGGCTCTACAATGGCTCTGCTGACCTGGTTCTCTGGCTCTGCAGCATTTCTGCTGACCTGGTTCTCTGGCTCTAGAACAGCTTTGCTGACCTGGTTCTCTGGCTCTGCAACGGCTCTGCTGATCTGGTTCTCAGGCTCTGCAACGGCTCTGCTGACCTGGTTCTCTGGCTCTACAGCAGCTCTACTGACCTGGTTCTCTGGCTGTACAGCAGCTCTGCTGACCTGGTTCTCTGGCTCTACAGCAGCTCTGCTGACCTGGTTCTCTGGCTCTACAGCAGCTCTGCTGACCTGGTTCTCTGGCTCTACAGCAGCTCTGCGGACCTGATTCTCTGGCTCTACAGCAGCTCTGCTGACCTGGTTCTCTGGCTCTACAGCAGCTCTGCTGACCTGGTTCTCTGGCTCTACAGCAGCTCTGCTGACCTGGTTCACTGACCTTGTTCTCTGGCCCAGTTCTCTGGCCATAGAGCAGCTCTGCTGACCTGGTTCTCTGGCTCTACAGCAGCTCTGCTGACCTGGTTCTCTGGCTCTACAGCAGCTCTGCTGACCTGGTTCTCTGGCTCTACAGCAGCTCTGCTGACCTGGTTCTCTGGCTCTACAGCAGCTCTGCTGGACCTGGTTCTCTGGCTCTACAGCAGCTCTGCTGACCTGGTTCTCTGGCTCTACAGCAGCTCTGCTGACCTGGTTCTCTGGCTCTAGAGCAGCTCTGCTGACCTGGTTCTCTGGCTCTAGAGCAGCTCTGCTGACCTGGTTCTCTGGCTCTAGAGCAGCTCTGCTGACCTGGTTCTCTGGCTCTAGAGCAGCTCTGCTGACCTGGTTCTCTGGCTCTACAGCAGCTCTGCTGACCTGGTTCTCTGGCTCTACAGCAGCTCTGCTGACCTGGTTCTCTGGCTCTACAGCGGCTCTGCTGACCTGGTTCTCTGGCTCTACAGCAGCTCTGCTGACCTGGTTCTCTGGCTCTACAGCAGCTCTGCTGACCTGGTTCTCTGGCTCTAGAGCAGCTCTGCTGACCTGGTTCTCTGGCTCTACAGCAGCTCTGCTGACCTGGTTCTCTGGCTCTACAGCAGCTCTGCTGACCTGGTTCTCTGGCTCTACAGCAGCTCTGCTGACCTGGTTCTCTGGCTCTACAACGGCTCTGCTGACCTGGTTCTCTGGCTCTACAGCGGCTCTGCTGACCTGGTTCTCTGGCTCTACAGCAGCTCTGCTGACCTGGTTCTCTGGCTCTAGAGCAGCTCTGCTGACCTGGTTCTCTGGCTCTACAGCAGCTCTGCTGACCTGGTTCTCTGGCTCTACAGCAGCTCTGCTGACCTGGTTCTCTGGCTCTACAGCAGCTCTGCTGACCTGGTTCTCTGGCTCTACAGCAGCTCTGCTGACCTGGTTCTCTGGCTCTACAGCAGCTCTGCTGACCTGGTTCTCTGGCTCTACAGCAGCTTGCTGACCTGGTTCTCTGGCTCTACAGCAGCTCTGTTGACCTGGTTCACTGACCTTGTTCTCTGGCCCAGCTCTCTGGCCATAGAGCAGCTCTGCTGACCTGGTTCTCTGGCTCTAGAACGGCTCTGCTGACCTGGTTCTCTGGCTCTAGAGCAGCTTTGCTGGCCTGGTTCTCTGGCTCTACAGCAGCTCTGCTGACCTGGTTCTCTGGCTCTAGAGCAGCTCTGCTGACCTGGTTCTCTGGCTCTACAGCGGCTCTGCTGACCTGGTTCTCTGGCTCTACAGCAGCTCTGCTGACCTGGTTCTCTGGCTCTAGAGCAGCTCTGCTGACCTGGTTCTCTGGCTCTAGAGCAGCTCTGCTGACCTGGTTCTCTGGCTCTACAGCAGCTCTGCTGACCTGGTTCTCTGGCTCTAGAGCGGCTCTGCTGACCTGGTTCTCTGGCTCTACAGCAGCTCTGCTGACCTGGTTCTCTGGCTCTACAGCAGCTCTGCTGACCTGGTTCTCTGGCTCTACAGCAGCTCTGCTGACCTGGTTCTCTGGCTCTACAGCGGCTCTGCTGACCTGGTTCTCTGGCTCTACAGCAGCTCTGCTGACCTGGTTCTCTGGCTCTAGAGCAGCTCTGCTGACCTGGTTCTCTGGCTCTACAGCAGCTCTGCTGACCTGGTTCTCTGGCTCTGCAGCAGCTCTGCTGACCTGGTTCTCTGGCTCTAGAACAGCTCTGCTGACCTGGTTCTCTGGCTCTGCAGCGGCTCTGCTGACCTGGTTCTCTGGCTCTACAGCAGCTCTGCTGACCTGGTTCTCTGGCTCTACAGCAGCTCTGCTGACCTGGTTCTCTGGCTCTACAGCAGCTCTACTGACCTGGTTCTCTGGCTCTACAGCAGCTCTGCTGACCTGGTTCTCTGGCTCTACAACACCTCTGCTGACCTGGTTCACTGACCTTGTTCTCTGGCCCAGTTCTCTGGCCATAGAGCAGCTCTGCTGACCTCGTTCTCTGGCTCTACAGCAGCTCTGCTGACCTGGTTCTAAGGCTCTAGAGCGACTCTGCTGACCTTGTTCTCTGGCTCTACAATGGCTTGGCTGACCTGGTTCTCTGGCTCTACAGCAGCTCTGCTGACCTGGTTCTCTGGCTCTACAGCAGCTCTGCTGACCTGGTTCTCTAGCTCTACAACAGCTCGACTGACCGGGTTCTCTGGGTCTAGAGAGCCTCTGCTGAGCTGGTTCTCTGGCTCTAGAGTGCCTTTGCTGACCTGGTTCTCTGGCTGAAGAGCAGCTCTGCTGACCTGGTTCTCTGGCTCTAGAGCAGCTCTGCTGACCTGGTTCTCTGGCTCTAGAGCAGTTCTGCTGACCTGGTTCTCTGGCTCTACAGCAGCTCTGCTGACATGGTTCTCTGGCTCTACAGCAGCTCTGCTGACCTGGTTCTCTGGCTCTACAGCAGCTCTGCTGACCTGGTTCTCTGGCTCTACAGCAGCTCTGCTGACCTGGTTCTCTGGCTCTACAGCAGCTCTGCTGACCTGGTTCTCTGGCTCTACAGCAGCTCTGCTGACCTGGTTCTCTGGCTCTACAGCAGCTCTGCTGACCTGGTTCTCTGGCTCTACAGCAGCTCTGCTGACCTGGTTCTCTGGCTCTACAGCAGCTCTGCTGACCTGGTTCTCTGGCTCTACAGCAGCTCTGCTGACCTGGTTCTCTGGCTCTACAGCGGCTCTGCTGACCTGGTTCTCTGGCTCTACAGCAGCTCTGCTGACCTGGTTCTCTGGCTCTACAGCAGCTCTGCTGACCTGGTTCTCTGGCTCTACAGCAGCTCTGCTGACCTGGTTCTCTGGCTCTACAGCAGCTCTGCTGACCTGGTTCACTGACCTTGTTCTCTGGCCCAGTTCTCTGGCCATAGAGCAGCTCTGCTGACCTTGTTCTCTGGCTCTACAACGGCTCTGCTGACCTGGTTCTCATGGCTCTACAGCAGCTCTGCTGACCTGGTTCTCTGGCTCTACAACAGCTCTGCTGACCTGGTTCTCTGGCTCTAGAGCGGCTCTGCTGACCTGGTTCTCTGGCTCTACAGCGGCTCTGCTGACCTGGTTCTCTGGCTCTACAGCAGCTCTGCTGACCTGGTTCTCTGGCTCTACAGCAGCTCTGCTGACCTGGTTCTCTGGCTCTACAGCAGCTCTGCTGACCTGGTTCTCTGGCTCTACAGCAGCTCTGCTGACCTGGTTCTCTGGCTCTAGAGCAGCTCTGCTGACCTGGTTCTCTGGCTCTAGAGCAGCTCTGCTGACCTGGTTCTCTGGCTCTACAGCAGCTCTGCTGACCTGGTTCTCTGGCTCTAGAGCGGCTCTGCTGACCTGGTTCTCTGGCTCTACAGCAGCTCTGCTGACCTGGTTCTCTGGCTCTACAGCAGCTCTGCTGACCTGGTTCTCTGGCTCTACAGCGGCTCTGCTGACCTGGTTCTCTGGCTCTAGAGCAGCTCTGCTGACCTGGTTCTCTGGCTCTAGAGCGGCTCTGCTGACCTGGTTCTCTGGCTCTAGAGCGGCTCTGCTGACCTGGTTCTCTGGCTCTACAGCAGCTCTGCTGACCTGGTTCTCTGGCTCTACAGCAGCTCTGCTGACCTGGTTCTCTGGCTCTAGAGCAGCTCTGCTGACCTGGTTCTCTGGCTCTACAGCAGCTCTGCTGACCTGGTTCTCTGGCTCTACAGCAGCTCTGCTGACCTGGTTCTCTGGCTCTACAGCGGCTCTGCTGACCTGGTTCTCTGGCTCTACAGCAGCTCTGCTGACCTGGTTCTCTGGCTCTACAGCGGCTCTGCTGACCTGGTTCTCTGGCTCTACAGCAGCTCTGCTGACCTGGTTCTCTGGCTCTACAACGGCTCTGCTGACCTGGTTCTCTGGCTCTACAGCAGCTCTGCTGACCTGGTTCTCTGGCTCTACAACGGCTCTGCTGACCTGGTTCTCTGGCTCTACAGCAGCTCTGCTGACCTGGTTCTCTGGCTCTACAGCAGCTCTGCTGACCTGGTTCTCTGGCTCTGCAGCAGCTCTGCTGACCTGGTTCTCTGGCTCTAGAGCAGCTCTGCTGACCTGGTTCTCTGGCTCTACAGCAGCTCTGCTGACCTGGTTCTCTGGCTCTACAGCAGCTCTGCTGACCTGGTTCTCTGGCTCTACAGCGGCTCTGCTGACCTGGTTCTCTGGCTCTACAGCAGCTCTGCTGACCTGGTTCTCTGGCTCTAGAGCAGCTCTGCTGACCTGGTTCTCTGGCTCTACAGCAGCTCTGCTGACCTGGTTCTCTGGCTCTACAGCAGCTCTGCTGACCTGGTTCTCTGGCTCTACAGCAGCTCTGCTGACCTGGTTCTCTGGCTCTACAGCAGCTCTGCTGACCTGGTTCTCTGGCTCTACAGCAGCTCTGCTGACCTGGTTCTCTGGCTCTACAGCGGCTCTGCTGACCTGGTTCTCTGGCTCTACAGCAGCTCTGCTGACCTGGTTCTCTGGCTCTACAGCAGCTCTGCTGACCTGGTTCTCTGGCTCTACAGCAGCTCTGCTGACCTGGTTCTCTGGCTCTACAGCAGCTCTGCTGACCTGGTTCTCTGGCTCTACAGCAGCTCTGCTGACCTGGTTCTCTGGCTCTACAGCAGCTCTGCTGACCTGGTTCTCTGGCTCTACAGCAGCTCTGCTGACCTGGTTCTCTGGCTCTACAGCAGCTCTGCTGACCTGGTTCTCTGGCTCTACAGCGGCTCTGCTGACCTGGTTCTCTGGCTCTACAGCAGCTCTGCTGACCTGGTTCTCAGGCTCTACAGCAGCTCTGCTGACCTGGTTCTCTGGCTCTACAGCAGCTCTGCTGACCTGGTTCACTGACCTTGTTCTCTGGCCCAGCTCTCTGGCCTAGAGCAGCTCTGCTGACCTGGTTCTCTGGCTCTACAACGGCTCTGCTGACCTGGTTCTCTGGCTCTACAGCAGCTCTGCTGACCTGGTTCTCTGGCTCTACAGCAGCTCTGCTGACCTGGTTCTCTGGCTCTAGAGCAGCTCTGCTGACCTGGTTCTCTGGCTCTACAGCGGCTCTGCTGACCTGGTTCTCTGGCTCTACAGCAGCTCTGCTGACCTGGTTCTCTGGCTCTACAGCAGCTCTGCTGACCTGGTTCTCTGGCTCTACAGCAGCTCTGCTGACCTGGTTCTCTGGCTCTACAGCGGCTCTGCTGACCTGGTTCTCTGGCTCTACAGCAGCTCTGCTGACCTGGTTCTCTGGCTCTACAGCAGCTCTGCTGACCTGGTTCTCTGGCTCTACAGCGGCTCTGCTGACCTGGTTCTCTGGCTCTACAGCAGCTCTGCTGACCTGGTTCTCTGGCTCTACAGCAGCTCTGCTGACCTGGTTCTCTGGCTCTACAGCAGCTCTGCTGACCTGGTTCTCTGGCTCTAGAGCAGCTCTGCTGACCTGGTTCTCTGGCTCTACAGCAGCTCTGCTGACCTGGTTCTCTGGCTCTACAGCAGCTCTGCTGACCTGGTTCTCTGGCTCTACAGCAGCTCTGCTGACCTGGTTCTCTGGCTCTACAGCAGCTCTGCTGACCTGGTTCTCTGGCTCTACAGCGGCTCTGCTGACCTGGTTCTCTGGCTCTACAGCAGCTCTGCTGACCTGGTTCTCTGGCTCTACAGCAGCTCTGCTGACCTGGTTCTCTGGCTCTACAGCAGCTCTGCTGACCTGGTTCTCTGGCTCTACAGCAGCTCTGCTGACCTGGTTCTCTGGCTCTACAGCAGCTCTGCTGACCTGGTTCTCTGGCTCTACAGCAGCTCTGCTGACCTGGTTCTCTGGCTCTACAGCAGCTCTGCTGACCTGGTTCTCTGGCTCTACAGCAGCTCTGCTGACCTGGTTCTCTGGCTCTACAGCAGCTCTGCTGACCTGGTTCTCTGGCTCTACAGCAGCTCTGCTGACCTGGTTCTCTGGCTCTACAGCAGCTCTGCTGACCTGGTTCTCTGGCTCTACAGCGGCTCTGCTGACCTGGTTCTCTGGCTCTACAGCAGCTCTGCTGACCTGGTTCTCTGGCTCTACAGCAGCTCTGCTGACCTGGTTCTCTGGCTCTACAGCAGCTCTGCTGACCTGGTTCTCTGGCTCTACAGCAGCTCTGCTGACCTGGTTCTCTGGCTCTACAGCGGCTCTGCTGACCTGGTTCTCTGGCTCTACAGCAGCTCTGCTGACCTGGTTCTCTGGCTCTAGAGCAGCTCTGCTGACCTGGTTCTCTGGCTCTACAGCAGCTCTGCTGACCTGGTTCTCTGGCTCTACAGCAGCTCTGCTGACCTGGTTCTCTGGCTCTACAGCAGCTCTGCTGACCTGGTTCTCTGGCTCTAGAGCAGCTCTGCTGACCTGGTTCTCTGGCTCTACAGCGGCTCTGCTGACCTGGTTCTCTGGCTCTAGCAGCAGCTCTGCTGACCTGGTTCTCTGGCTCTACAGCGGCTCTGCTGACCTGGTTCTCTGGCTCTACAGCAGCTCTGCTGACCTGGTTCTCTGGCTCTACAGCAGCTCTGCTGACCTGGTTCTCTGGCTCTACAGCAGCTCTGCTGACCTGGTTCTCTGGCTCTACAGCAGCTCTGCTGACCTGGTTCTCTGGCTCTACAGCAGCTCTGCTGACCTGGTTCTCTGGCTCTACAGCAGCTCTGCTGACCTGGTTCTCTGGCTCTACAGCGGCTCTGCTGACCTGGTTCTCTGGCTCTACAGCAGCTCTGCTGACCTGGTTCTCTGGCTCTACAGCAGCTCTGCTGACCTGGTTCTCTGGCTCTACAGCAGCTCTGCTGACCTGGTTCTCTGACCTTGTTCTCTGGCCCAGCTCTCTGGCCATAGAGCAGCTCTGCTGACCTGGTTCTCTGGCTCTACAGCGGCTCTGCTGACCTGGTTCTCTGGCTCTACAGCAGCTCTGCTGACCTGGTTCTCTGGCTCTACAGCAGCTCTGCTGACCTGGTTCTCTGGCTCTAGAGCGGCTCTGCTGACCTGGTTCTCTGGCTCTACAGCGGCTCTGCTGACCTGGTTCTCTGGCTCTACAGCAGCTCTGCTGACCTGGTTCTCTGGCTCTACAGCAGCTCTGCTGACCTGGTTCTCTGGCTCTACAACGGCTCTGCTGACCTGGTTCTCTGGCTCTACAGCGGCTCTGCTGACCTGGTTCTCTGGCTCTACAGCAGCTCTGCTGACCTGGTTCTCTGGCTCTACAGCAGCTCTGCTGACCTGGTTCTCTGGCTCTAGAGCAGCTCTGCTGACCTGGTTCTCTGGCTCTACAGCAGCTCTGCTGACCTGGTTCTCTGGCTCTACAGCAGCTCTGCTGACCTGGTTCTCTGGCTCTACAGCAGCTCTGCTGACCTGGTTCTCTGGCTCTACAGCAGCTCTGCTGACCTGGTTCTCTGGCTCTAGAGCAGCTCTGCTGACCTTGTTCTCTGGCTCTACAACAGCTCTGCTGACCCAGTTCTCTGGCTCTAGAGCGGCTCTGCTGACCTGGTTCTCTGGCTTTACAGCAGCTCTGCTGACTTGATTCTCTGGCTCTACAGCAGCTCTGCTGACCTGGTTCTCTGGCTCTACAGCAGCTCTGCTGACCTGGTTCTCTGGCTCTACAGCAGCTCTGCTGACCTGGTTCTCTGGCTCTACAGCAGCTCTGCTGACCTGGTTCTCTGGCTCTACAGCAGCTCTGCTGACCTGGTTCTCTGGCTCTAGAGCAGCTCTGCTGACCTGGTTCTCTGGCTCTACAGCAGCTCTGCTGACCTGGTTCTCTGGCTCTAGAACAGCTCTGCTGACCTGGTTCTCTGGCTCTACAGCGGCTCTGCTGACCTGGTTCTCTGGCTCTACAGCGGCTCTGCTGACCTGGTTCTCTGGCTCTACAGCAGCTCTGCTGACCTGGTTCTCTGGCTCTACAGCAGCTCTGCTGACCTGGTACTCTGGCTCTACAGCAGCTCTGCTGACCTGGTTCTATGGCTCTACAGCAGCTCTGCTGACCTGGTTCTGGTTCTCTGGCTCTACAGCAGCTCTGCTGACCTGGTTCTCTGGCTCTACAGCAGCTCTGCTGACCTGGTTCTCTGGCTCTAGAACACCTCTGCTGACCTGGTTCTCTGACTCTGTGTTCTCTGGCCTGGTTCTCTGGCCATAGAGCAGCTCTGCTGACCTCGTTCTCTGGCTCTACAGCAGCTCTGCTGACCTGGTTCTCAGGCTCTAGAGCGACTCTGCTGACCTTGTTCTCTGGCTCTACAGTGGCTCTGGCTGACCTGGTTCTCTGGCTCTACAGCAGCTCTGCTGGACCTGGTTCTCTGGCTCTACAGCAGCTCTGCTGACCTGGTTCTCTGGCTCTACAGCAGCTCTGCTGACCTGGTTCTCTGGGTCTAGAGCAGCCTCTGCTGACCTGGTTCTCTGGCTCTAGAGCGGCTCTGCTGACCTGGTTCTCTGGCTCTAGAGCAGCTCTGCTGACCTGGTTCTCTGGCTCTAGAGCAGCTCTGCTGACCTGGTTCTCTGGCTCTAGAGCAGCTCTGCTGACCTGGTTCTCTGGCTCTAGAGCGGCTCTGCTGACCTGGTTCTCTGGCTCTACAGCGGCTCTGCTGACCTGGTTCTCTGGCTCTACAGCAGCTCTGCTGACCTGGTTCTCTGGCTCTACAGCAGCTCTGCTGACCTGGTTCTCTGGCTCTACAGCAGCTCTGCTGACCTGGTTCTCTGGCTCTACAGCAGCTCTGCTGACCTGGTTCTCTGGCTCTACAGCGGCTCTGCTGACCTGGTTCTCTGGCTCTACAGCAGCTCTGCTGACCTGGTTCTCTGGCTCTACAGCAGCTCTGCTGACCTGGTTCTCTGGCTCTACAGCAGCTCTGCTGACCTGGTTCTCTGGCTCTACAGCGAGCTCTGCTGACCTGGTTCTCTGGCTCTACAGCGGCTCTGCTGACCTGGTTCTCTGGCTCTACAGCAGCTCTGCTGACCTGGTTCTCTGGCTCTACAGCAGCTCTGCTGACCTGGTTCTCTGGCTCTACAGCAGCTCTGCTGACCTGGTTCTCTGGCTCTACAGCAGCTCTGCTGACCTGGTTCTCTGACCTTGCTCTCTGGCCCAGTTCTCTGGCTCTAGAGCAGCTCTGCTGACCTGGTTCTCTGGCTCTACAGCGGCTCTGCTGACCTGGTTCTCTGGCTCTACAGCAGCTCTGCTGACCTGGTTCTCTGGCTCTAGAGTAGCTCTGCTGACCTGGTTCTCTGGCTCTAGAGCAGCTCTGCTGACCTGGTTCTCTGGCTCTACAGCAGCTCTGCTGACCTGGTTCTCTGGCTCTAGAGCGGCTCTGCTGACCTGGTTCTCTGGCTCTACAGCAGCTCTGCTGACCTGGTTCTCTGGCTCTACAGCGGCTCTGCTGACCTGGTTCTCTGGCTCTAGAGCAGCTCTGCTGACCTGGTTCTCTGGCTCTACAGCGGCTCTGCTGACCTGGTTCTCTGGCTCTACGAGCGGCTCTGCTGACCTGGTTCTCTGGCTCTACAGCGGCTCTGCTGACCTGGTTCTCTGGCTCTAGAGCAGCTCTGCTGACCTGGTTCTCTGGCTCTAGAGCAGCTCTGCTGACCTGGTTCTCTGGCTCTACAGCAGCTCTGCTGACCTGGTTCTCAGGCTCTACAACGGCTCTGCTGACCTGGTTCTCTGGCTCTACAGCAGCTCTGCTGACCTGGTTCTCTGGCTCTACAGCAGCTCTGCTGACCTGGTTCTCTGGCTCTAGAGCAGCTCTGCTGACCTGGTTCTCTGGCTCTACAGCAGCTCTGCTGACCTGGTTCTCTGGCTCTACAGCAGCTCTGCTGACCTGGTTCTCTGGCTCTACAGCGGCTCTGCTGACCTGGTTCTCTGGCTCTACAGCGGCTCTGCTGACCTGGTTCTCTGGCTCTACAGCAGCTCTGCTGACCTGGTTCTCTGGCTCTACAGCAGCTCTGCTGACCTGGTTCTCTGGCTCTACAGCAGCTCTGCTGACCTGGTTCTCTGGCTCTACAGCAGCTCTGCTGACCTGGTTCTCTGGCTCTACAGCAGCTCTGCTGACCTGGTTCTCTGGCTCTACAGCGGCTCTGCTGACCTGGTTCTCTGGCTCTACAGCAGCTCTGCTGACCTGGTTCTATGGCTCTACAGCAGCTCTGCTGACCTGGTTCTCTGGCTCTACAGCAGCTCTGCTGACCTGGTTCACTGACCTTGTGCTCTCTGGCCCAGTTCTCTGGCTCATAGAGCAGCTCTGCTGACCTTGTTCTCTGGCTCTACAGCGGCTCTGCTGACCTGGTTCTCTGGCTCTAGAGCGGCTCTGCTGACCTTGTTCTCTGGCTCTACAGCGGCTCTGCTGACCTGGTTCTCTGGCTCTACAGCAGCTCTGCTGACCTGGTTCTCTGGCTCTACAGCAGCTCTGCTGACCTGGTTCTCTGGCTCTAGAGCAGCTCTGCTGACCTTGTTCTCTGGCTCTACAACAGCTCTGCTGACCCAGTTCTCTGGCTCTAGAGCGGCTCTGCTGACCTGGCTCTCTGGCTTTACAGCAGCTCTGCTGACCTGGTTCTCTGGCTGTACAGCAGCTCTGCTGACCTGGTTCTCTGGCTCTACAATGGCTCTGCTGACCTGGTTCTCTGGCTCTACAGCGGCTCTGCTGACCTGGTTCTCTGGCTCTAGAGCAGCTCTGCTGACCTGGTTCTCTGGCTCTAGAGCAGCTCTGCTGACCTGGTTCTCTGGCTCTGCAGCAGCTCTGCTGACCTGGTTCTCTGGCTCTAGAGCAGCTCTGCTGACCTGGTTCTCTGGCTCTACAGCGGCTCTGCTGACCTGGTTCTCTGGCTCTACAGCGGCTCTGCTGACCTGGTTCTCTGGCTCTACAGCAGCTCTGCTGACCTGGTTCTCTGGCTCTACAGCAGCTCTGCTGACCTGGTTCTCTGGCTCTACAGCAGCTCTGCTGACCTGGTTCTCTGGCTCTACAGCAGCTCTGCTGACCTGGTTCTCTGGCTCTACAGCAGCTCTGCTGACCTGGTTCTCTGGCTCTACAGCAGCTCTGCTGACCTGGTTCTCTGGCTCTACAACGGCTCTGCTGACCTGGTTCTCTGGCTCTACAGCGGCTCTGCTGACCTGGTTCTCTGGCTCTAGAGCAGCTCTGCTGACCTGGTTCTCTGGCTCTACAGCAGCTCTGCTGACCTGGTTCTCTGGCTCTAGAGCAGCTCTGCTGACCTGGTTCTCTGGCTCTACAGCAGCTCTGCTGACCTGGTTCTCTGGCTCTACAGCGGCTCTGCTGACCTGGTTCTCTGGCTCTACAGCAGCTCTGCTGACCTGGTTCTCTGGCTCTACAGCAGCTCTGCTGACCTGGTTCTCTGGCTCTACAGCAGCTCTGCTGACCTGGTTCTCTGGCTCTACAGCAGCTCTGCTGACCTGGTTCTCTGGCTCTACAGCAGCTCTGCTGACCTGGTTCTCTGGCTCTACAGCAGCTCTGCTGACCTGGTTCTCTGGCTCTACAGCAGCTCTGCTGACCTGGTTCTCTGGCTCTAGAGCAGCTCTGCTGACCTGGTTCACTGACCTTGTTCTCTGGCCCAGCTCTCTGGCCTAGAGCAGCTCTGCTGACCTGGTTCTCTGGCTCTACAACGGCTCTGCTGACCTGGTTCTCTGGCTCTACAGCAGCTCTGCTGACCTGGTTCTCTGGCTCTACAGCAGCTCTGCTGACCTGGTTCTCTGGCTCTAGAGCGGCTCTGCTGACCTGGTTCTCTGGCTCTACAGCGGCTCTGCTGACCTGGTTCTCTGGCTCTACAGCAGCTCTGCTGACCTGGTTCTCTGGCTCTACAGCAGCTCTGCTGACCTGGTTCTCTGGCTCTACAGCGGCTCTGCTGACCTGGTTCTCTGGCTCTAGAGCAGCTCTGCTGACCTGGTTCTCTGGCTCTAGAGCAGCTCTGCTGACCTGGTTCTCTGGCTCTAGAGCAGCTCTGCTGACCTGGTTCTCTGGCTCTACAGCAGCTCTGCTGACCTGGTTCTCTGGCTCTACAGCAGCTCTGCTGACCTGGTTCTCTGGCTCTAGAGCAGCTCTGCTGACCTGGTTCTCTGGCTCTACAGCAGCTCTGCTGACCTGGTTCTCTGGCTCTACAGCAGCTCTGCTGACCTGGTTCTCTGGCTCTAGAGCAGCTCTGCTGACCTGGTTCTCTGGCTCTAGAGCGGCTCTGCTGACCTGGTTCTCTGGCTCTAGAGCGGCTCTGCTGACCTGGTTCTCTGGCTCTACAGCGGCTCTGCTGACCTGGTTCTCTGGCTCTACAGCAGCTCTGCTGACCTGGTTCTATGGCTCTACAGCAGCTCTGCTGACCTGGTTCTCTGGCTCTGCAGTAGCTCTGCTGACCTGGGTCTCAGGCTCTACAACGGCTCTGCTGACCTGGTTCTCTGGCTCTACAGCAGCTCTGCTGACCTGGTTCTCTGGCTCTACAGCGGCTCTGCTGACCTGGTTCTCTGGCTCTACAGCAGCTCTGCTGACCTGGTTCTCTGGCTCTACAGCGGCTCTGCTGACCTGGTTCTCTGGCTCTACAGCGGCTCTGCTGACCTGGTTCTCTGGCTCTACAGCAGCTCTGCTGACCTGGTTCTCTGGCTCTACAGCGGCTCTGCTGACCTGGTTCTCTGGCTCTACAGCGGCTCTGCTGACCTGGTTCTCTGGCTCTACAGCAGCTCTGCTGACCTGGTTCTCTGGCTCTACAGCAGCTCTGCTGACCTGGTTCTCTGGCTCTACAGCAGCTCTGCTGACCTGGTTCTCTGGCTCTACAGCAGCTCTGCTGACCTGGTTCTCTGGCTCTAGAGCAGCTCTGCTGACCTGGTTCTCTGGCTCTACAGCAGCTCTGCTGACCTGGTTCTCTGGCTCTAGAGCAGCTCTGCTGACCTGGTTCTCTGGCTCTACAGCAGCTCTGCTGACCTGGTTCTCTGGCTCTACAGCAGCTCTGCTGACCTGGTTCTCTGGCTCTACAGCAGCTCTGCTGACCTGGTTCTCTGGCTCTACAGCAGCTCTGCTGACCTGGTTCTCTGGCTCTACAGCAGCTCTGCTGACCTGGTTCTCTGGCTCTACAGCAGCTCTGCTGACCTGGTTCTCTGACCTTGTTCTCTGGCCCAGTTCTCTGGCCTAGAGCAGCTCTGCTGACCTGGTTCTCTGGCTCAACAATGGCTCTACAGCAGCTCTGCTGACTCTGGTTCTCTGGCTCTACAGCAGCTCTGCTGACCTGGTTCTCTGGCTCTACAGCAGCTCTGCTGACCTGGTTCTCTGGCTCTACAGCAGCTCTGCTGACCTGGTTCTCTGGCTCTACAGCAGCTCTGCTGACCTGGTTCTCTGGCTCTACAGCAGCTCTGCTGACCTGGTTCTCTGGCTCTAGAGCAGCTCTGCTGACCTGGTTCTCTGGCTCTAGAGCAGCTCTGCTGACCTGGTTCTCTGGCTCTAGAGCGGCTCTGCTGACCTGGTTCTCTGGCTCTACAGCAGCTCTGCTGACCTGGTTCTCTGGCTCTACAGCGGCTCTGCTGACCTGGTTCTCTGGCTCTACAGCAGCTCTGCTGACCTGGTTCTCTGGCTCTACAGCAGCTCTGCTGACCTGGTTCTCTGGCTCTACAGCAGCTCTGCTGACCTGGTTCTCTGGCTCTACAGCAGCTCTGCTGACCTGGTTCTCTGGCTCTACAGCAGCTCTGCTGACCTGGTTCTCTGGCTCTACAGCGGCTCTGCTGACCTGGTTCTCTGGCTCTACAGCAGCTCTGCTGACCTGGTTCTCAGGCTCTACAGCAGCTCTGCTGACCTGGTTCTCTGGCTCTACAGCAGCTCTGCTGACCTGGTTCACTGACCCAGCTCTCTGGCCATAGAGCAGCTCTGCTGACCTGGTTCTCTGGCTCTACAACGGCTCTGCTGACCTGGTTCTCTGGCTCTACAGCAGCTCTGCTGATCTGGTTCTCTGGCTCTACAACAGCTCTGCTGACCTGGTTCTCTGGCTCTAGAGCGGCTCTGCTGACCTTGTTCTCAGGCTCTAGAGCGGCTCAGCTGACCTGGTTCTCTGGCTCTACAGCAGCTCTGCTGACCTGGTTCTCTGGCTCTACAGCAGCTCTGCTGACCTGATTCTCTGGCTTTAGAGCGACTCTGCTGACCTGGTTCTCTGGATCTAGAGCGGCTCTGCTGACCTGGTTCTCTGGCTCTAGAGCAGCTCTGCTGACCTGGTTCTCTGGCTCTACAACAGCTCTGCTGACCTGGTTCTCTGGCTCTACAGCAGCTCTGCTGACCTGGTTCTCTGGCTCTACAGCAGCTCTGCTGACCTGGTTCTCTGGCTCTAGAGCAGCTCTGCTGACCTGGTTCTCTGGCTCTACAGCAGCTCTGCTGACCTGGTTCTCTGGCTCTACAGCAGCTCTGCTGACCTGGTTCTCTGGCTCTAGAGCAGCTCTGCTGACCTGGTTCTCTGGCTCTAGAGCGGCTCTGCTGACCTGGTTCTCTGGCTCTACAGCGGCTCTGCTGACCTGGTTCTCTGGCTCTACAGCAGCTCTGCTGACCTGGTTCTCTGGCTCTAGAGCAGCTCTGCTGACCTGGTTCTCTGGCTCTACAGCAGCTCTGCTGACCTGGTTCTCAGGCTCTACAGCAGCTCTGCTGACCTGGTTCTCTGGCTCTACAGCAGCTCTGCTGACCTGGTTCTCTGGCTCTACAGCGGCTCTGCTGACCTGGTTCTCTGGCTCTACAGCAGCTCTGCTGACCTGGTTCTCTGGCTCTACAGCGGCTCTGCTGACCTGGTTCTCTGGCTCTACAGCGGCTCTGCTGACCTGGTTCTCTGGCTCTACAGCAGCTCTGCTGACCTGGTTCTCTGGCTCTACAGCAGCTCTGCTGACCTGGTTCTCTGGCTCTACAGCAGCTCTGCTGACCTGGTTCTCTGGCTCTACAGCAGCTCTGCTGACCTGGTTCTCAGGCTCTAGAGCGGCTCTGCTGACCTGGTTCTCTGGCTCTACAGCAGCTCTGCTGACCTGGTTCTCTGGCTCTACAGCAGCTCTGCTGACCTGGTTCTCTGGCTCTACAGCAGCTCTGCTGACCTGGTTCTCTGGCTCTACAGCAGCTCTGCTGACCTGGTTCTCTGGCTCTACAGCAGCTCTGCTGACCTGGTTCACTGACTCTAGTGTTCTCTGGCCCAGCTCTCTGGCTATAGAGCAGCTCTGCTGACCTGGTTCTCTGGCTCTACAGCAGCTCTGCTGACCTGGTTCTCTGGCTCTACAGCAGCTCTGCTGACCTGGTTCTCTGGCTCTACAGCAGCTCTGCTGACCTGGTTCTCTGGCTCTACAGCAGCTCTGCTGACCTGGTTCTCTGGCTCTACAGCAGCTCTGCTGACCTGGTTCTCTGGCTCTACAGCGGCTCTGCTGACCTGGTTCTCTGGCTCTAGAGCAGCTCTGCTGACCTGGTTCTCTGGCTCTAGAGCAGCTCTGCTGACCTGGTTCTCTGGCTCTAGAGCGGCTCTGCTGACCTGGTTCTCTGGCTCTACAGCAGCTCTGCTGACCTGGTTCTCTGGCTCTACAGCAGCTCTGCTGACCTGGTTCTCTGGCTCTACAGCAGCTCTGCTGACCTGGTTCTCTGGCTCTAGAGCAGCTCTGCTGACCTGGTTCTCTGGCTCTACAGCAGCTCTGCTGACCTGGTTCTCTGGCTCTACAGCAGCTCTGCTGACCTGGTTCTCTGGCTCTAGAGCAGCTCTGCTGACCTGGTTCTCTGGCTCTAGAGCAGCTCTGCTGACCTGGTTCTCTGGCTCTACAGCAGCTCTGCTGACCTGGTTCTCTGGCTCTACAGCAGCTCTGCTGACCTGGTTCTCTGGCTCTACAGCAGCTCTGCTGACCTGGTTCTCTGGCTCTACAGCGGCTCTGCTGACCTGGTTCTCTGGCTCTACAGCGGCTCTGCTGACCTGGTTCTCTGGCTCTACAGCAGCTCTGCTGACCTGGTTCTCTGGCTCTAGAGCAGCTCTGCTGACCTGGTTCTCTGGCTCTACAGCAGCTCTGCTGACCTGGTTCTCTGGCTCTACAGCAGCTCTGCTGACCTGGTTCTCTGGCTCTACAGCAGCTCTGCTGACCTGGTTCTCTGGCTCTACAGCAGCTCTGCTGACCTGGTTCTCTGGCTCTACAGCAGCTCTGCTGACCTGGTTCTCTGGCTCTACAGCGGCTCTGCTGACCTGGTTCTCTGGCTCTACAGCAGCTCTGCTGACCTGGTTCTATGGCTCTACAGCAGCTCTGCTGACCTGGTTCTCTGGCTCTACAGCAGCTCTGCTGACCTGGTTCTCTGACCCAGCTCTCTGGCCATAGAGCAGCTCTGCTGACCTGGTTCTCTGGCTCTACAGCGGCTCTGCTGACCTGGTTCTCTGGCTCTACAGCAGCTCTGCTGACCTGGTTCTCTGGCTCTACAGCAGCTCTGCTGACCTGGTTCTCTGGCTCTAGAGCGGCTCTGCTGACCTTGTTCTCTGGCTCTACAGCGGCTCTGCTGACCTGGTTCTCTGGCTCTACAGCAGCTCTGCTGACCTGGTTCTCTGGCTCTACAGCAGCTCTGCTGACCTGATTCTCTGGCTCTAGAGCAGCTCTGCTGACCTGGTTCTCAGGCTCTAGAGCAGCTCTGCTGACCTGGTTCTCTGGCTCTACAGCAGCTCTGCTGACCTGGTTCTCTGGCTCTAGAGCGGCTCTGCTGACCTGGTTCTCTGGCTCTACAGCAGCTCTGCTGACCTGGTTCTCTGGCTCTACAGCAGCTCTGCTGACCTGGTTCTCTGGCTCTACAGCGGCTCTGCTGACCTGGTTCTCTGGCTCTACAGCGGCTCTGCTGACCTGGTTCTCTGGCTCTAGAGCAGCTCTGCTGACCTGGTTCTCTGGCTCTACAGCAGCTCTGCTGACCTGGTTCTCTGGCTCTAGAGCAGCTCTGCTGACCTGGTTCTCTGGCTCTAGAGCAGCTCTGCTGACCTGGTTCTCTGGCTCTGCAGCGGCTCTGCTGACCTGGTTCTCTGGCTCTGCAGCGGCTCTGCTGACCTGGTTCTCTGGCTCTACAGCAGCTCTGCTGACCTGGTTCTCTGGCTCTACAGCAGCTCTGCTGACCTGGTTCTCTGGCTCTACAGCAGCTCTGCTGACCTGGTTCTCTGGCTCTACAGCAGCTCTGCTGACCTGGTTCTACTGGCTCTACAGCAGCTCTGCTGACCTGGTTCTCTGGCTCTACAGCAGCTCTGCTGACCTGGTTCTCTGGCTCTACAGCAGCTCTGCTGACCTGGTTCACTGACCTTGTTCTCTGGCCCAGTTCTCTGGCCATAGAGCAGCTCTGCTGACCTCGGTTCTCTGGCTCTACAGCAGCTCTGCTGACCTGGTTCTCAGGCTCTAGAGCGACTCTGCTGACCTTGTTCTCTGGCTCTACAGCGGCTCTGGCTGACCTGGTTCTCTGGCTCTACAGCAGCTCTGCTGGACCTGGTTCTCTGGCTCTACAGCAGCTCTGCTGACCTGGTTCTCTGGCTCTACAGCAGCTCTGCTGACCTGGTTCTCTGGCTCTAGAGCAGCTCTGCTGACCTGGTTCTCTGGCTCTAGAGCAGCCTCTGCTGACCTGGTTCTCTGGCTCTAGAGCAGCTCTGCTGACCTGGTTCTCTGGCTCTAGAGCGGCTCTGCTGACCTGGTTCTCTGGCTCTACAGCGGCTCTGCTGACCTGGTTCTCTGGCTCTACAGCAGCTCTGCTGACCTGGTTCTCTGGCTCTACAGCAGCTCTGCTGACCTGGTTCTCTGGCTCTACAGCAGCTCTGCTGACCTGGTTCTCTGGCTCTACAGCAGCTCTGCTGACCTGGTTCTCTGGCTCTACAGCAGCTCTGCTGACCTGGTTCTCTGGCTCTACAGCGGCTCTGCTGACCTGGTTCTCTGGCTCTAGAGCAGCTCTGCTGACCTGGTTCTCTGGCTCTAGAGCAGCTCTGCTGACCTGGTTCTCTGGCTCTAGAGCGGCTCTGCTGACCTGGTTCTCTGGCTCTACAGCAGCTCTGCTGACCTGGTTCTCTGGCTCTACAGCGGCTCTGCTGACCTGGTTCTGTGGCTCTACAGCGGCTCTGCTGACCTGGTTCTCTGGCTCTACAGCAGCTCTGCTGACCTGGTTCTCTGGCTCTACAACGGCTCTGCTGACCTGGTTCTCTGGCTCTAGAGCAGCTCTGCTGACCTGGTTCTCTGGCTCTAGAGCAGCTCTGCTGACCTGGTTCTCTGGCTCTAGAGCAGCTCTGCTGACCTGGTTCTCTGGCTCTAGAGCAGCTCTGCTGACCTGGTTCTCTGGCTCTACAGCAGCTCTGCTGACCTGGTTCTCTGGCTCTAGAGCGGCTCTGCTGACCTGGTTCTCTGGCTCTAGAGCAGCTCTGCTGACCTGGTTCTCTGGCTCTAGAGCAGCTCTGCTGACCTGGTTCTCTGGCTCTAGAGCGGCTCTGCTGACCTGGTTCTCTGGCTCTACAGCAGCTCTGCTGACCTGGTTCTCTGGCTCTACAGCAGCTCTGCTGACCTGGTTCTCTGGCTCTACAGCAGCTCTGCTGACCTGGTTCTCTGGCTCTACAGCAGCTCTGCTGACCTGGTTCTCTGGCTCTAGAGCGGCTCTGCTGACCTGGTTCTCTGGCTCTAGAGCGGCTCTGCTGACCTGGTTCTCTGGCTCTACAGCAGCTCTGCTGACCTGGTTCTCTGGCTCTACAGCAGCTCTGCTGACCTGGTTCTCTGGCTCTACAGCAGCTCTGCTGACCTGGTTCTCTGGCTCTAGAGCAGCTCTGCTGACCTGGTTCTCTGGCTCTAGAGCAGCTCTGCTGACCTGGTTCTCTGGCTCTACAGCAGCTCTGCTGACCTGGTTCTCTGGCTCTAGAGCGGCTCTGCTGACCTGGTTCTCTGGCTCTACAGCAGCTCTGCTGACCTGGTTCTCTGGCTCTACAGCAGCTCTGCTGACCTGGTTCTCTGGCTCTACAGCAGCTCTGCTGACCTGGTTCTCTGGCTCTACAGCAGCTCTGCTGACCTGGTTCTCTGGCTCTAGAGCAGCTCTGCTGACCTGGTTCTCTGGCTCTAGCAGCGGCTCTGCTGACCTGGTTCTCTGGCTCTACAGCGGCTCTGCTGACCTGGTTCTCTGGCTCTACAGCAGCTCTGCTGACCTGGTTCTCTGGCTCTAGAGCAGCTCTGCTGACCTGGTTCTCTGGCTCTACAGCAGCTCTGCTGACCTGGTTCTCTGGCTCTACAGCGGCTCTGCTGACCTGGTTCTCTGGCTCTACAGCAGCTCTGCTGACCTGGTTCTCAGGCTCTAGAGCAGCTCTGCTGACCTGGTTCTCTGGCTCTACAGCAGCTCTGCTGACCTGGTTCTCTGGCTCTACAGCAGCTCTGCTGACCTGGTTCTCTGGCTCTACAGCAGCTCTGCTGACCTGGTTCTCTGGCTCTACAGCAGCTCTGCTGACCTGGTTCTCTGGCTCTACAGCGGCTCTGCTGACCTGGTTCTCTGGCTCTAGAGCAGCTCTGCTGACCTGGTTCTCTGGCTCTAGAGCAGCTCTGCTGACCTGGTTCTCTGGCTCTACAGCAGCTCTGCTGACCTGGTTCTCTGGCTCTACAGCAGCTCTGCTGACCTGGTTCTCTGGCTCTACAGCAGCTCTGCTGACCTGGTTCTCTGGCTCTACAGCAGCTCTGCTGACCTGGTTCTCTGGCTCTACAGCAGCTCTGCTGACCTGGTTCTCTGGCTCTACAGCAGGCTCTGCTGACCTGGTTCTCTGGCTCTAGAGCAGCTCTGCTGACCTGGTTCTCTGGCTCTACAGCAGCTCTGCTGACCTGGTTCTCTGGCTCTACAGCGGCTCTGCTGACCTGGTTCTCTGGCTCTACAGCGGCTCTGCTGACCTGGTTCTCTGGCTCTAGAGCAGCTCTGCTGACCTGGTTCTCTGGCTCTACAGCAGCTCTGCTGACCTGGTTCTCTGGCTCTAGAGCAGCTCTGCTGACCTGGTTCTCTGGCTCTACAGCAGCTCTGCTGACCTGGTTCTCTGGCTCTACAGCGGCTCTGCTGACCTGGTTCTCTGGCTCTACAGCAGCTCTGCTGACCTGGTTCTCTGGCTCTACAGCAGCTCTGCTGACCTGGTTCTCTGGCTCTACAGCAGCTCTGCTGACCTGGTTCTCTGGCTCTACAGCAGCTCTGCTGACCTGGTTCTCTGGCTCTACAGCAGCTCTGCTGACCTGGTTCTCTGGCTCTACAGCAGCTCTGCTGACCTGGTTCTCTGGCTCTACAGCAGCTCTGCTGACCTGGTTCTCTGGCTCTAGAGCAGCTCTGCTGACCTGGTTCACTGACCTGGTTCTCTGGCCCAGCTCTCTGGCCATAGAGCAGCTCTGCTGACCTGGTTCTCTGGCTCTACAGCAGCTCTGCTGACCTGGTTCTCTGGCTCTACAGCAGCTCTGCTGACCTGGTTCTCTGGCTCTACAGCAGCTCTGCTGACCTGGTTCTCTGGCTCTAGAGCGGCTCTGCTGACCTGGTTCTCTGGCTCTACAGCGGCTCTGCTGACCTGGTTCTCTGGCTCTACAGCAGCTCTGCTGACCTGGTTCTCTGGCTCTACAGCAGCTCTGCTGACCTGGTTCTCTGGCTCTACAGCAGCTCTGCTGACCTGGTTCTCTGGCTCTAGAGCAGCTCTGCTGACCTGGTTCTCTGGCTCTAGAGCAGCTCTGCTGACCTGGTTCTCTGGCTCTAGAGCAGCTCTGCTGACCTGGTTCTCTGGCTCTACAGCAGCTCTGCTGACCTGGTTCTCTGGCTCTACAGCAGCTCTGCTGACCTGGTTCTCTGGCTCTACAGCAGCTCTGCTGACCTGGTTCTCTGGCTCTACAGCAGCTCTGCTGACCTGGTTCTCTGGCTCTACAGCAGCTCTGCTGACCTGGTTCTCTGGCTCTAGAGCAGCTCTGCTGACCTGGTTCTCTGGCTCTAGAGCGGCTCTGCTGACCTGGTTCTCTGGCTCTAGAGCGGCTCTGCTGACCTGGTTCTCTGGCTCTACAGCGGCTCTGCTGACCTGGTTCTCTGGCTCTACAGCAGCTCTGCTGACCTGGTTCTCTGGCTCTAGAGCAGCTCTGCTGACCTGGTTCTCTGGCTCTACAGCAGCTCTGCTGACCTGGTTCTCTGGCTCTACAGCGGCTCTGCTGACCTGGTTCTCTGGCTCTACAGCAGCTCTGCTGACCTGGTTCTCTGGCTCTACAGCGGCTCTGCTGACCTGGTTCTCTGGCTCTACAGCAGCTCTGCTGACCTGGTTCTCTGGCTCTACAGCGGCTCTGCTGACCTGGTTCTCTGGCTCTACAGCGGCTCTGCTGACCTGGTTCTCTGGCTCTACAGCAGCTCTGCTGACCTGGTTCTCTGGCTCTACAGCAGCTCTGCTGACCTGGTTCTCTGGCTCTACAGCAGCTCTGCTGACCTGGTTCTCTGGCTCTACAGCAGCTCTGCTGACCTGGTTCTCTGGCTCTAGAGCAGCTCTGCTGACCTGGTTCTCTGGCTCTACAGCAGCTCTGCTGACCTGGTTCTCTGGCTCTAGAGCGGCTCTGCTGACCTGGTTCTCTGGCTCTACAGCGGCTCTGCTGACCTGGTTCTCTGGCTCTACAGCAGCTCTGCTGACCTGGTTCTCTGGCTCTACAGCAGCTCTGCTGACCTGGTTCTCTGGCTCTACAGCAGCTCTGCTGACCTGGTTCTCTGGCTCTACAGCAGCTCTGCTGACCTGGTTCTCTGGCTCTACAGCAGCTCTGCTGACCTGGTTCTCTGACCTTGCTCTGCTGACCTGGTTCTCTGGCTCTAGAGCAGCTCTGCTGACCTGGTTCTCTGGCTCTACAGCAGCTCTGCTGACCTGGTTCTCTGGCTCTACAGCAGCTCTGCTGACCTGGTTCTCTGGCTCTACAGCAGCTCTGCTGACCTGGTTCTCTGGCTCTACAGCAGCTCTGCTGACCTGGTTCTCTGGCTCTACAGCAGCTCTGCTGACCTGGTTCTCTGGCTCTACAGCGGCTCTGCTGACCTGGTTCTCTGGCTCTAGAGCAGCTCTGCTGACCTGGTTCTCTGGCTCTAGAGCAGCTCTGCTGACCTGGTTCTCTGGCTCTAGAGCGGCTCTGCTGACCTGGTTCTCTGGCTCTACAGCAGCTCTGCTGACCTGGTTCTCTGGCTCTACAGCGGCTCTGCTGACCTGGTTCTCTGGCTCTACAGCGGCTCTGCTGACCTGGTTCTCTGGCTCTACAGCAGCTCTGCTGACCTGGTTCTCTGGCTCTACAGCAGCTCTGCTGACCTGGTTCTCTGGCTCTAGAGCAGCTCTGCTGACCTGGTTCTCTGGCTCTACAGCAGCTCTGCTGACCTGGTTCTCTGGCTCTACAGCAGCTCTGCTGACCTGGTTCTCTGGCTCTACAGCAGCTCTGCTGACCTGGTTCTCTGGCTCTACAGCAGCTCTGCTGACCTGGTTCTCTGGCTCTACAGCGGCTCTGCTGACCTGGTTCTCTGGCTCTACAGCAGCTCTGCTGACCTGGTTCTCTGGCTCTAGAGCAGCTCTGCTGACCTGGTTCTCTGGCTCTACAGCAGCTCTGCTGACCTGGTTCTCTGGCTCTACAGCAGCTCTGCTGACCTGGTTCTCTGGCTCTACAGCAGCTCTGCTGACCTGGTTCTCTGGCTCTACAGCAGCTCTGCTGACCTGGTTCTCTGGCTCTACAGCAGCTCTGCTGACCTGGTTCTCTGGCTCTACAGCGGCTCTGCTGACCTGGTTCTCTGGCTCTACAGCAGCTCTGCTGACCTGGTTCTCTGGCTCTACAGCAGCTCTGCTGACCTGGTTCTCTGGCTCTACAGCAGCTCTGCTGACCTGGTTCTCTGGCTCTAGCCGAGCAGCTCTGCTGACCTGGTTCTCTGGCTCTACAGCGGCTCTGCTGACCTGGTTCTCTGGCTCTACAGCAGCTCTGCTGACCTGGTTCTCTGGCTCTACAGCAGCTCTGCTGACCTGGTTCTCTGGCTCTAGAGCGGCTCTGCTGACCTGGTTCTCTGGCTCTACAGCGGCTCTGCTGACCTGGTTCTCTGGCTCTACAGCAGCTCTGCTGACCTGGTTCTCTGGCTCTACAGCAGCTCTGCTGACCTGGTTCTCTGGCTCTAGAGCAGCTCTGCTGACCTGGTTCTCTGGCTCTAGAGCAGCTCTGCTGACCTGGTTCTCTGGCTCTACAGCAGCTCTGCTGACCTGGTTCTCTGGCTCTAGAGCGGCTCTGCTGACCTGGTTCTCTGGCTCTACAGCAGCTCTGCTGACCTGGTTCTCTGGCTCTACAGCAGCTCTGCTGACCTGGTTCTCTGGCTCTACAGCGGCTCTGCTGACCTGGTTCTCTGGCTCTACAGCGGCTCTGCTGACCTGGTTCTCTGGCTCTAGAGCAGCTCTGCTGACCTGGTTCTCTGGCTCTAGAGCAGCTCTGCTGACCTGGTTCTCTGGCTCTAGAGCAGCTCTGCTGACCTGGTTCTCTGGCTCTAGAGCAGCTCTGCTGACCTGGTTCTCTGGCTCTACAGCGGCTCTGCTGACCTGGTTCTCTGGCTCTACAGCGGCTCTGCTGACCTGGTTCTCTGGCTCTACAGCAGCTCTGCTGACCTGGTTCTCTGGCTCTACAGCAGCTCTGCTGACCTGGTTCTCTGGCTCTACAGCGGCTCTGCTGACCTGGTTCTCTGGCTCTACAGCAGCTCTGCTGACCTGGTTCTCTGGCTCTACAGCAGCTCTGCTGACCTGGTTCTCTGGCTCTACAGCAGCTCTGCTGACCTGGTTCTCTGGCTCTACAGCAGCTCTGCTGACCTGGTTCTCTGGCTCTAGCGCTCTGCTGGCCTAGTTCTCTGGCTCTAGAGCAGCTCTGCTGACCTGGTTCTCTGGCTCTACAGCAGCTCTGCTGACCTGGTTCTCTGGCTCTAGAGCGGCTCTGCTGACCTGGTTCTCTGGCTCTACAGCGGCTCTGCTGACCTGGTTCTCTGGCTCTACAGCAGCTCTGCTGACCTGGTTCTCTGGCTCTACAGCAGCTCTGCTGACCTGGTTCTCTGGCTCTACAGCAGCTCTGCTGACCTGGTTCTCTGGCTCTAGAGCAGCTCTGCTGACCTGGTTCTCTGGCTCTAGAGCGGCTCTGCTGACCTGGTTCTCTGGCTCTAGAGCAGCTCTGCTGACCTGGTTCTCTGGCTCTAGAGCGGCTCTGCTGACCTGGTTCTCTGGCTCTACAGCGGCTCTGCTGACCTGGTTCTCTGGCTCTACAGCAGCTCTGCTGACCTGGTTCTCTGGCTCTACAGCAGCTCTGCTGACCTGGTTCTCTGGCTCTACAGCAGCTCTGCTGACCTGGTTCTCTGGCTCTACAGCAGCTCTGCTGACCTGGTTCTCTGGCTCTACAGCAGCTCTGCTGACCTGGTTCTCTGGCTCTACAGCAGCTCTGCTGACCTGGTTCTCTGGCTCTAGAGCAGCTCTGCTGACCTGGTTCTCTGGCTCTAGAGCAGCTCTGCTGACCTGGTTCTCTGGCTCTAGAGCGGCTCTGCTGACCTGGTTCTCTGGCTCTACAGCAGCTCTGCTGACCTGGTTCTCTGGCTCTACAGCAGCTCTGCTGACCTGGTTCTCTGGCTCTACAGCAGCTCTGCTGACCTGGTTCTCTGGCTCTACAGCAGCTCTGCTGACCTGGTTCTCTGGCTCTACAGCGGCTCTGCTGACCTGGTTCTCTGGCTCTAGAGCAGCTCTGCTGACCTGGTTCTCTGGCTCTAGAGCAGCTCTGCTGACCTGGTTCTCTGGCTCTAGAGCAGCTCTGCTGACCTGGTTCTCTGGCTCTACAGCAGCTCTGCTGACCTGGTTCTCTGGCTCTAGAGCAGCTCTGCTGACCTGGTTCTCTGGCTCTACAGCAGCTCTGCTGACCTGGTTCTCTGGCTCTAGAGCGGCTCTGCTGACCTGGTTCTCTGGCTCTACAGCAGCTCTGCTGACCTGGTTCTCTGGCTCTACAGCAGCTCTGCTGACCTGGTTCTCTGGCTCTACAGCGGCTCTGCTGACCTGGTTCTCTGGCTCTACAGCGGCTCTGCTGACCTGGTTCTCTGGCTCTACAGCAGCTCTGCTGACCTGGTTCTCTGGCTCTACAGCAGCTCTGCTGACCTGGTTCTCTGACCTGGTTCTCTGGCCCAGCTCTGGCCTAGAGCAGCTCTGCTGACCTGGTTCTCTGGCTCTACAGCGGCTCTGCTGACCTGGTTCTCTGGCTCTACAGCAGCTCTGCTGACCTGGTTCTCTGGCTCTACAGCAGCTCTGCTGACCTGGTTCTCTGGCTCTAGAGCAGCTCTGCTGACCTGGTTCTCTGGCTCTACAGCGGCTCTGCTGACCTGGTTCTCTGGCTCTACAGCAGCTCTGCTGACCTGGTTCTCTGGCTCTACAGCAGCTCTGCTGACCTGGTTCTCTGGCTCTACAGCGGCTCTGCTGACCTGGTTCTCTGGCTCTACAGCAGCTCTGCTGACCTGGTTCTCTGGCTCTACAGCAGCTCTGCTGACCTGGTTCTCTGGCTCAAGAGCGGCTCTGCTGACCTGGTTCTCTGGCTCTACACCAGCTATGCTGACCTGGTTCTCTGGCTCTACAGCAGCTCTGCTGACCTGGTTCTCTGGCTCTAGAGCAGCTCTGCTGACCTGGTTCTCTGGCTCTAGAGCAGCTCTGCTGACCTGGTTCTCTGGCTCTAGAGCGGCTCTGCTGACCTGGTTCTCTGGCTCTAGCAGCGGCTCTGCTGACCTGGTTCTCTGGCTCTACAGCGGCTCTGCTGACCTGGTTCTCTGGCTCTACAGCAGCTCTGCTGACCTGGTTCTCTGGCTCTAGAGCAGCTCTGCTGACCTGGTTCCCTGGACCTGCTGACCTGGTTCTCTGGCTCTAGAGCAGCTCTGCTGAACTGGTTCTTTGGCTCTATAGCGGCTCTGCTGACCTGGTTCTCAGGCTCTAGAGCAGCTCTGCTGACCATGGTTCTCTGGCTCTACAGCAGCTCTTCTGACCTGGTTCTCTGGCTCTACAGCAGCTCTGCTGACCTGGTTCTCTGGCTCTACAGCAGCTCTGCTGACCTGGTTCTCTGGCTCTACAGCAGCTCTGCTGACCTGGTTCTCTGGCTCTACAGCGGCTCTGCTGACCTGGTTCTCTGGCTCTAGAGCAGCTCTGCTGACCTGGTTCTCTGGCTCTAGAGCGGCTCTGCTGACCTGGTTCTCTGGCTCTACAGCAGCTCTGCTGACCTGGTTCTCTGGCTCTACAGCGGCTCTGCTGACCTGGTTCTCTGGCTCTACAGCAGCTCTGCTGACCTGGTTCTCTGGCTCTACAGCGGCTCTGCTGACCTGGTTCTCTGGCTCTAGAGCAGCTCTGCTGACCTGGTTCTCTGGCTCTACAGCAGCTCTGCTGACCTGGTTCTCTGGCTCTAGAGCAGCTCTGCTGACCTGGTTCTCTGGCTCTAGAGCAGCTCTGCTGACCTGGTTCTCTGGCTCTACAGCAGCTCTGCTGACCTGGTTCTCTGGCTCTACAGCAGCTCTGCTGACCTGGTTCTCTGGCTCTACAGCAGCTCTGCTGACCTGGTTCTCTGGCTCTACAGCGGCTCTGCTGACCTGGTTCTCTGGCTCTAGAGCAGCTCTGCTGACCTGGTTCTCTGGCTCTACAGCAGCTCTGCTGACCTGGTTCTCTGGCTCTAGAGCGGCTCTGCTGACCTGGTTCTCTGGCTCTACAGCGGCTCTGCTGACCTGGTTCTCTGGCTCTACAGCAGCTCTGCTGACCTGGTTCTCTGGCTCTACAGCAGCTCTGCTGACCTGGTTCTCTGGCTCTACAGCAGCTCTGCTGACCTGGTTCTCTGGCTCTACAGCAGCTCTGCTGACCTGGTTCTCTGGCTCTAGAGCAGCTCTGCTGACCTGGTTCTCTGGCTCTAGAGCAGCTCTGCTGACCTGGTTCTCTGGCTCTAGAGCAGCTCTGCTGACCTGGTTCTCTGGCTCTACAGCAGCTCTGCTGACCTGGTTCTCTGGCTCTAGAGCAGCTCTGCTGACCTGGTTCTCTGGCTCTACAGCAGCTCTGCTGACCTGGTTCTCTGGCTCTACAGCAGCTCTGCTGACCTGGTTCTCTGGCTCTACAGCAGCTCTGCTGACCTGGTTCTCTGGCTCTACAGCAGCTCTGCTGACCTGGTTCTCTGGCTCTACAGCAGCTCTGCTGACCTGGTTCTCTGGCTCTACAGCAGCTCTGCTGACCTGGTTCTCTGGCTCTACAGCGGCTCTGCTGACCTGGTTCTCTGGCTCTACAGCAGCTCTGCTGACCTGGTTCTCTGGCTCTACAGCAGCTCTGCTGACCTGGTTCTCTGGCTCTACAGCAGCTCTGCTGACCTGGTTCACTGACCTTGTTCTCTGGCCCAGCTCTCTGGCCTAGAGCAGCTCTGCTGACCTGGTTCTCTGGCTCTACAGCGGCTCTGCTGACCTGGTTCTCTGGCTCTACAGCAGCTCTGCTGACCTGGTTCTCTGGCTCTACAGCAGCTCTGCTGACCTGGTTCTCTGGCTCTAGAGCAGCTCTGCTGACCTGGTTCTCTGGCTCTACAGCGGCTCTGCTGACCTGGTTCTCTGGCTCTACAGCAGCTCTGCTGACCTGGTTCTCTGGCTCTAGAGCAGCTCTGCTGACCTGGTTCTCTGGCTCTAGAGCAGCTCTGCTGACCTGGTTCTCTGGCTCTACAACAGCTCTGCTGACCTGGTTCTCTGGCTCTAGAGCGGCTCTGCTGACCTGGTTCTCTGGCTCTACAGCAGCTCTGCTGACCTGGTTCTCTGGCTCTACAGCAGCTCTGCTGACCTGGTTCTCTGGCTCTACAGCGGCTCTGCTGACCTGGTTCTCTGGCTCTACAGCGGCTCTGCTGACCTGGTTCTCTGGCTCTAGAGCAGCTCTGCTGACCTGGTTCTCTGGCTCTACAGCAGCTCTGCTGACCTGGTTCTCTGGCTCTAGAGCAGCTCTGCTGACCTGGTTCTCTGGCTCTACAGCAGCTCTGCTGACCTGGTTCTCTGGCTCTAGAGCAGCTCTGCTGACCTGGTTCTCTGGCTCTACAGCGGCTCTGCTGACCTGGTTCTCTGGCTCTACAGCGGCTCTGCTGACCTGGTTCTCTGGCTCTACAGCAGCTCTGCTGACCTGGTTCTCTGGCTCTACAGCAGCTCTGCTGACCTGGTTCTCTGGCTCTACAGCAGCTCTGCTGACCTGGTTCTCTGGCTCTACAGCAGCTCTGCTGACCTGGTTCTCTGGCTCTACAGCAGCTCTGCTGACCTGGTTCTCTGGCTCTACAGCAGCTCTGCTGACCTGGTTCTCTGACCTGTGCTCTCTGGCCCAGTTCTCTGGCTCATAGAGCAGCTCTGCTGACCTGGTTCTCTGGCTCTACAGCAGCTCTGCTGACCTGGTTCTCAGGCTCTAGAGCGACTCTGCTGACCTGGTTCTCTGGCTCTACAGCGGCTCTGCTGACCTGGTTCTCTGGCTCTACAGCAGCTCTGCTGACCTGGTTCTCTGGCTCTACAGCAGCTCTGCTGACCTGGTTCTCTGGCTCTACAGCAGCTCTGCTGACCTGGTTCTCTGGCTCTAGAGCAGCTCTGCTGACCTGGTTCTCTGGCTCTAGAGCGGCTCTGCTGACCTGGTTCTCTGGCTCTAGAGCAGCTCTGCTGACCTGGTTCTCTGGCTCTACAGCAGCTCTGCTGACCTGGTTCTCTGGCTCTACAGCGGCTCTGCTGACCTGGTTCTCTGGCTCTAGAGCGGCTCTGCTGACCTGGTTCTCTGGCTCTACAGCAGCTCTGCTGACCTGGTTCTCTGGCTCTACAGCAGCTCTGCTGACCTGGTTCTCTGGCTCTACAGCAGCTCTGCTGACCTGGTTCTCTGGCTCTACAGCAGCTCTGCTGACCTGGTTCTCTGGCTCTACAGCAGCTCTGCTGACCTGGTTCTCTGGCTCTACAGCAGCTCTGCTGACCTGGTTCTCTGGCTCTACAGCGGCTCTGCTGACCTGGTTCTCTGGCTCTACAGCAGCTCTGCTGACCTGGTTCTCTGGCTCTACAGCAGCTCTGCTGACCTGGTTCTCTGGCTCTACAGCAGCTCTGCTGACCTGGTTCTCTGGCTCTACAGCAGCTCTGCTGACCTGGTTCTCTGGCCTTGCTCTCTGACCTGGTTCTCTGGCCTAGAGCAGCTCTGCTGACCTGGTTCTCTGGCTCTAGAGCGGCTCTGCTGACCTGGTTCTCTGGCTCTAGAGCAGCTCTGCTGACCTGGTTCTCTGGCTCTAGAGCAGCTCTGCTGACCTGGTTCTCTGGCTCTACAGCAGCTCTGCTGACCTGGTTCTCTGGCTCTAGAGCAGCTCTGCTGACCTGGTTCTCTGGCTCTACAGCAGCTCTGCTGACCTGGTTCTCTGGCTCTACAGCGGCTCTGCTGACCTGGTTCTCTGGCTCTACAGCGGCTCTGCTGACCTGGTTCTCTGGCTCTACAGCAGCTCTGCTGACCTGGTTCTCTGGCTCTAGAGCAGCTCTGCTGACCTGGTTCTCTGGCTCTACAGCAGCTCTGCTGACCTGGTTCTCTGGCTCTACAGCAGCTCTGCTGACCTGGTTCTCTGGCTCTACAGCAGCTCTGCTGACCTGGTTCTCTGGCTCTACAGCAGCTCTGCTGACCTGGTTCTCTGGCTCTACAGCGGCTCTGCTGACCTGGTTCTCTGGCTCTACAGCAGCTCTGCTGACCTGGTTCTCTGGCTCTACAGCAGCTCTGCTGACCTGGTTCTCTGGCTCTACAGCAGCTCTGCTGACCTGGTTCTCTGACTCTAGTGCTCTGCTGGCCCAGTTCTCTGGCTCTAGAGCAGCTCTGCTGACCTGGTTCTCTGGCTCTACAGCGGCTCTGCTGACCTGGTTCTCTGGCTCTACAGCAGCTCTGCTGACCTGGTTCTCTGGCTCTACAGCAGCTCTGCTGACCTGGTTCTCTGGCTCTAGAGCGGCTCTGCTGACCTGGTTCTCTGGCTCTACAGCGGCTCTGCTGACCTGGTTCTCTGGCTCTACAGCAGCTCTGCTGACCTGGTTCTCTGGCTCTACAGCAGCTCTGCTGACCTGGTTCTCTGGCTCTAGAGCAGCTCTGCTGACCTGGTTCTCTGGCTCTAGAGCAGCTCTGCTGACCTGGTTCTCTGGCTCTACAGCAGCTCTGCTGACCTGGTTCTCTGGCTCTAGAGCAGCTCTGCTGACCTGGTTCTCTGGCTCTACAGCAGCTCTGCTGACCTGGTTCTCTGGCTCTACAGCAGCTCTGCTGACCTGGTTCTCTGGCTCTACAGCGGCTCTGCTGACCTGGTTCTCTGGCTCTACAGCGGCTCTGCTGACCTGGTTCTCTGGCTCTAGCAGCAGCTCTGCTGACCTGGTTCTCTGGCTCTAGAGCAGCTCTGCTGACCTGGTTCTCTGGCTCTACAGCGGCTCTGCTGACCTGGTTCTCTGGCTCTACAGCGCTCTGCTGACCTGGTTCTCTGGCTCTACAGCAGCTCTGCTGACCTGGTTCTCTGACCTTGCTCTCTGGCCCAGTTCTCTGGCTATAGAGCAGCTCTGCTGACCTGGTTCTCTGGCTCTACAGCAGCTCTGCTGACCTGGTTCTCAGGCTCTAGAGCGGCTCTGCTGACCTGGTTCTCTGGCTCTACAGCGGCTCTGCTGACCTGGTTCTCTGGCTCTACAGCAGCTCTGCTGACCTGGTTCTCTGGCTCTACAGCAGCTCTGCTGACCTGGTTCTCTGGCTCTACAGCAGCTCTGCTGACCTGGTTCTCTGGCTCTAGAGCAGCTCTGCTGACCTGGTTCTCTGGCTCTACAGCAGCTCTGCTGACCTGGTTCTCTGGCTCTACAGCAGCTCTGCTGACCTGGTTCTCTGGCTCTACAGCAGCTCTGCTGACCTGGTTCTCTGGCTCTACAGCAGCTCTGCTGACCTGGTTCTCTGGCTCTACAGCAGCTCTGCTGACCTGGTTCTCTGGCTCTCTGGCCTAGAGCAGCTCTGCTGACCTGGTTCTCTGGCTCTACAGCGGCTCTGCTGACCTGGTTCTCTGGCTCTACAGCAGCTCTGCTGACCTGGTTCTCTGGCTCTACAGCAGCTCTGCTGACCTGGTTCTCTGGCTCTAGAGCGGCTCTGCTGACCTGGTTCTCTGGCTCTACAGCAGCTCTGCTGACCTGGTTCTCTGGCTCTACAGCAGCTCTGCTGACCTGGTTCTCTGGCTCTACAGCAGCTCTGCTGACCTGGTTCTCTGGCTCTAGAGCAGCTCTGCTGACCTGGTTCTCTGGCTCTAGAGCAGCTCTGCTGACCTGGTTCTCTGGCTCTACAGCAGCTCTGCTGACCTGGTTCTCTGGCTCTAGAGCGGCTCTGCTGACCTGGTTCTCTGGCTCTACAGCAGCTCTGCTGACCTGGTTCTCTGGCTCTACAGCAGCTCTGCTGACCTGGTTCTCTGGCTCTAGAGCAGCTCTGCTGACCTGGTTCTCTGGCTCTACAGCAGCTCTGCTGACCTGGTTCTCTGGCTCTACAGCAGCTCTGCTGACCTGGTTCTCTGGCTCTAGAGCAGCTCTGCTGACCTGGTTCTCTGGCTCTACAGCAGCTCTGCTGACCTGGTTCTCTGGCTCTACAGCAGCTCTGCTGACCTGGTTCTCTGGCTCTAGAGCAGCTCTGCTGACCTGGTTCTCTGGCTCTAGAGCGGCTCTGCTGACCTGGTTCTCTGGCTCTAGAGCGGCTCTGCTGACCTGGTTCTCTGGCTCTACAGCGGCTCTGCTGACCTGGTTCTCTGGCTCTACAGCAGCTCTGCTGACCTGGTTCTCTGGCTCTAGAGCAGCTCTGCTGACCTGGTTCTCTGGCTCTACAGCAGCTCTGCTGACCTGGTTCTCTGGCTCTACAGCGGCTCTGCTGACCTGGTTCTCTGGCTCTACAGCAGCTCTGCTGACCTGGTTCTCTGGCTCTACAGCGGCTCTGCTGACCTGGTTCTCTGGCTCTACAGCAGCTCTGCTGACCTGGTTCTCTGGCTCTACAGCGGCTCTGCTGACCTGGTTCTCTGGCTCTACAGCAGCTCTGCTGACCTGGTTCTCTGGCTCTACAGCAGCTCTGCTGACCTGGTTCTCTGGCTCTACAGCAGCTCTGCTGACCTGGTTCTCTGGCTCTACAGCAGCTCTGCTGACCTGGTTCTCTGGCTCTACAGCAGCTCTGCTGACCTGGTTCTCAGGCTCTAGAGCAGCTCTGCTGACCTGGTTCTCTGGCTCTACAGCAGCTCTGCTGACCTGGTTCTCTGGCTCTACAGCAGCTCTGCTGACCTGGTTCTCTGGCTCTACAGCAGCTCTGCTGACCTGGTTCTCTGGCTCTACAGCAGCTCTGCTGACCTGGTTCTCTGGCTCTACAGCAGCTCTGCTGACCTGGTTCTCTGGCTCTATAGTGCTCTGCTGACCTGGTTCTCTGGCTCTAGAGCAGCTCTGCTGACCTGGTTCTCTGGCTCTACAGCAGCTCTGCTGACCTGGTTCTCTGGCTCTACAGCAGCTCTGCTGACCTGGTTCTCTGGCTCTACAGCAGCTCTGCTGACCTGGTTCTCTGGCTCTACAGCAGCTCTGCTGACCTGGTTCTCTGGCTCTACAGCAGCTCTGCTGACCTGGTTCTCTGGCTCTACAGCGGCTCTGCTGACCTGGTTCTCTGGCTCTAGAGCAGCTCTGCTGACCTGGTTCTCTGGCTCTAGAGCAGCTCTGCTGACCTGGTTCTCTGGCTCTAGAGCGGCTCTGCTGACCTGGTTCTCTGGCTCTACAGCAGCTCTGCTGACCTGGTTCTCTGGCTCTACAGCGGCTCTGCTGACCTGGTTCTCTGGCTCTACAGCGGCTCTGCTGACCTGGTTCTCTGGCTCTAGAGCAGCTCTGCTGACCTGGTTCTCTGGCTCTACAGCAGCTCTGCTGACCTGGTTCTCTGGCTCTACAGCAGCTCTGCTGACCTGGTTCTCTGGCTCTACAGCAGCTCTGCTGACCTGGTTCTCTGGCTCTAGAGCAGCTCTGCTGACCTGGTTCTCTGGCTCTACAGCAGCTCTGCTGACCTGGTTCTCTGGCTCTACAGCGGCTCTGCTGACCTGGTTCTCTGGCTCTACAGCGGCTCTGCTGACCTGGTTCTCTGGCTCTACAGCAGCTCTGCTGACCTGGTTCTCTGGCTCTACAGCAGCTCTGCTGACCTGGTTCTCTGGCTCTACAGCGGCTCTGCTGACCTGGTTCTCTGGCTCTACAGCAGCTCTGCTGACCTGGTTCTCAGGCTCTACAGCAGCTCTGCTGACCTGGTTCTCTGGCTCTACAGCAGCTCTGCTGACCTGGTTCACTGACCCAGTTCTCTGGCTCTAGAGCAGCTCTGCTGACCTGGTTCTCTGGCTCTACAGCGGCTCTGCTGACCTGGTTCTCTGGCTCTACAGCAGCTCTGCTGACCTGGTTCTCTGGCTCTACAGCAGCTCTGCTGACCTGGTTCTCTGGCTCTAGAGCAGCTCTGCTGACCTGGTTCTCTGGCTCTACAGCAGCTCTGCTGACCTGGTTCTCTGGCTCTACAGCAGCTCTGCTGACCTGGTTCTCTGGCTCTACAGCAGCTCTGCTGACCTGGTTCTCTGGCTCTAGAGCAGCTCTGCTGACCTGGTTCTCTGGCTCTAGAGCAGCTCTGCTGACCTGGTTCTCTGGCTCTAGAGCAGCTCTGCTGACCTGGTTCTCTGGCTCTACAGCAGCTCTGCTGACCTGGTTCTCTGGCTCTAGAGCGGCTCTGCTGACCTGGTTCTCTGGCTCTACAGCAGCTCTGCTGACCTGGTTCTCTGGCTCTACAGCAGCTCTGCTGACCTGGTTCTCTGGCTCTACAGCGGCTCTGCTGACCTGGTTCTCTGGCTCTACAGCAGCTCTGCTGACCTGGTTCTCTGGCTCTAGAGCAGCTCTGCTGACCTGGTTCTCTGGCTCTACAGCAGCTCTGCTGACCTGGTTCTCTGGCTCTACAGCAGCTCTGCTGACCTGGTTCTCTGGCTCTACAGCAGCTCTGCTGACCTGGTTCTCTGGCTCTACAGCGGCTCTGCTGACCTGGTTCTCTGGCTCTAGCAGCGGCTCTGCTGACCTGGTTCTCTGGCTCTACAGCAGCTCTGCTGACCTGGTTCTCTGGCTCTACAGCAGCTCTGCTGACCTGGTTCTCTGGCTCTACAGCAGCTCTGCTGACCTGGTTCTCTGGCTCTACAGCAGCTCTGCTGACCTGGTTCTCTGGCTCTACAGCAGCTCTGCTGACCTGGTTCTCTGGCTCTACAGCAGCTCTGCTGACCTGGTTCTCTGGCTCTACAGCAGCTCTGCTGACCTGGTTCTCTGGCTCTAGCGCTCTGCTGACCTGGTTCTCTGGCTCTAGAGCAGCTCTGCTGACCTGGTTCTCTGGCTCTACAGCAGCTCTGCTGACCTGGTTCTCTGGCTCTAGAGCGGCTCTGCTGACCTGGTTCTCTGGCTCTACAGCGGCTCTGCTGACCTGGTTCTCTGGCTCTACAGCAGCTCTGCTGACCTGGTTCTCTGGCTCTACAGCAGCTCTGCTGACCTGGTTCTCTGGCTCTACAGCAGCTCTGCTGACCTGGTTCTCTGGCTCTAGAGCAGCTCTGCTGACCTGGTTCTCTGGCTCTACAGCAGCTCTGCTGACCTGGTTCTCTGGCTCTACAGCAGCTCTGCTGACCTGGTTCTCTGGCTCTAGAGCAGCTCTGCTGACCTGGTTCTCTGGCTCTAGAGCGGCTCTGCTGACCTGGTTCTCTGGCTCTAGCAGCGGCTCTGCTGACCTGGTTCTCTGGCTCTACAGCGGCTCTGCTGACCTGGTTCTCTGGCTCTACAGCAGCTCTGCTGACCTGGTTCTCTGGCTCTAGAGCAGCTCTGCTGACCTGGTTCTCTGGCTCTACAGCAGCTCTGCTGACCTGGTTCTCTGGCTCTACAACGGCTCTGCTGACCTGGTTCTCTGGCTCTACAGCAGCTCTGCTGACCTGGTTCTCTGGCTCTACAGCGGCTCTGCTGACCTGGTTCTCTGGCTCTACAGCAGCTCTGCTGACCTGGTTCTCTGGCTCTACAGCGGCTCTGCTGACCTGGTTCTCTGGCTCTACAGCGGCTCTGCTGACCTGGTTCTCTGGCTCTACAGCAGCTCTGCTGACCTGGTTCTCTGGCTCTACAGCAGCTCTGCTGACCTGGTTCTCTGGCTCTAGAGCAGCTCTGCTGACCTGGTTCTCTGGCTCTACAGCAGCTCTGCTGACCTGGTTCTCTGGCTCTAGAGCGGCTCTGCTGACCTGGTTCTCTGGCTCTACAGCAGCTCTGCTGACCTGGTTCTCTGGCTCTACAGCAGCTCTGCTGACCTGGTTCTCTGGCTCTACAGCAGCTCTGCTGACCTGGTTCTCTGGCTCTACAGCAGCTCTGCTGACCTGGTTCTCTGGCTCTACAGCAGCTCTGCTGACCTGGTTCTCTGGCTCTAGTGCTCTGCTGACCTGGTTCTCTGGCTCTAGAGCAGCTCTGCTGACCTGGTTCTCTGGCTCTACAGCAGCTCTGCTGACCTGGTTCTCTGGCTCTACAGCAGCTCTGCTGACCTGGTTCTCTGGCTCTACAGCAGCTCTGCTGACCTGGTTCTCTGGCTCTACAGCAGCTCTGCTGACCTGGTTCTCTGGCTCTACAGCAGCTCTGCTGACCTGGTTCTCTGGCTCTACAGCGGCTCTGCTGACCTGGTTCTCTGGCTCTAGAGCAGCTCTGCTGACCTGGTTCTCTGGCTCTAGAGCAGCTCTGCTGACCTGGTTCTCTGGCTCTAGAGCGGCTCTGCTGACCTGGTTCTCTGGCTCTACAGCAGCTCTGCTGACCTGGTTCTCTGGCTCTACAGCAGCTCTGCTGACCTGGTTCTCTGGCTCTACAGCGGCTCTGCTGACCTGGTTCTCTGGCTCTAGAGCAGCTCTGCTGACCTGGTTCTCTGGCTCTACAGCAGCTCTGCTGACCTGGTTCTCTGGCTCTAGAGCAGCTCTGCTGACCTGGTTCTCTGGCTCTACAGCAGCTCTGCTGACCTGGTTCTCTGGCTCTAGAGCAGCTCTGCTGACCTGGTTCTCTGGCTCTACAGCGGCTCTGCTGACCTGGTTCTCAGGCTCTACAGCGGCTCTGCTGACCTGGTTCTCTGGCTCTACAGCAGCTCTGCTGACCTGGTTCTCTGGCTCTAGAGCAGCTCTGCTGACCTGGTTCTCTGGCTCTACAGCAGCTCTGCTGACCTGGTTCTCTGGCTCTACAGCAGCTCTGCTGACCTGGTTCTCTGGCTCTACAGCAGCTCTGCTGACCTGGTTCTCTGGCTCTACAGCAGCTCTGCTGACCTGGTTCTCTGGCTCTACAGCGGCTCTGCTGACCTGGTTCTCTGGCTCTACAGCAGCTCTGCTGACCTGGTTCTCAGGCTCTACAGCAGCTCTGCTGACCTGGTTCTCTGGCTCTACAGCAGCTCTGCTGACCTGGTTCCTGACCAGCTCTGGCTCTAGAGCAGCTCTGCTGACCTGGTTCTCTGGCTCTACAGCGGCTCTGCTGACCTGGTTCTCTGGCTCTACAGCAGCTCTGCTGACCTGGTTCTCTGGCTCTACAGCAGCTCTGCTGACCTGGTTCTCTGGCTCTAGAGCAGCTCTGCTGACCTGGTTCTCTGGCTCTACAGCGGCTCTGCTGACCTGGTTCTCTGGCTCTACAGCAGCTCTGCTGACCTGGTTCTCTGGCTCTACAGCAGCTCTGCTGACCTGGTTCTCTGGCTCTAGAGCAGCTCTGCTGACCTGGTTCTCTGGCTCTAGAGCAGCTCTGCTGACCTGGTTCTCTGGCTCTAGAGCAGCTCTGCTGACCTGGTTCTCTGGCTCTACAGCAGCTCTGCTGACCTGGTTCTCTGGCTCTACAGCAGCTCTGCTGACCTGGTTCTCTGGCTCTACAGCAGCTCTGCTGACCTGGTTCTCTGGCTCTACAGCAGCTCTGCTGACCTGGTTCTCTGGCTCTACAGCAGCTCTGCTGACCTGGTTCTCTGGCTCTACAGCAGCTCTGCTGACCTGGTTCTCTGGCTCTAGAGCAGCTCTGCTGACCTGGTTCTCTGGCTCTAGAGCGGCTCTGCTGACCTGGTTCTCTGGCTCTAGAGCGGCTCTGCTGACCTGGTTCTCTGGCTCTACAGCGGCTCTGCTGACCTGGTTCTCTGGCTCTACAGCAGCTCTGCTGACCTGGTTCTCTGGCTCTACAGCAGCTCTGCTGACCTGGTTCTCTGGCTCTACAGCAGCTCTGCTGACCTGGTTCTCTGGCTCTACAGCGGCTCTGCTGACCTGGTTCTCTGGCTCTACAGCAGCTCTGCTGACCTGGTTCTCTGGCTCTACAGCGGCTCTGCTGACCTGGTTCTCTGGCTCTACAGCAGCTCTGCTGACCTGGTTCTCTGGCTCTACAGCGGCTCTGCTGACCTGGTTCTCTGGCTCTACAGCGGCTCTGCTGACCTGGTTCTCTGGCTCTACAGCAGCTCTGCTGACCTGGTTCTCTGGCTCTACAGCAGCTCTGCTGACCTGGTTCTCTGGCTCTACAGCAGCTCTGCTGACCTGGTTCTCTGGCTCTACAGCAGCTCTGCTGACCTGGTTCTCTGGCTCTAGAGCAGCTCTGCTGACCTGGTTCTCTGGCTCTACAGCAGCTCTGCTGACCTGGTTCTCTGGCTCTAGAGCGGCTCTGCTGACCTGGTTCTCTGGCTCTACAGCAGCTCTGCTGACCTGGTTCTCTGGCTCTACAGCAGCTCTGCTGACCTGGTTCTCTGGCTCTACAGCAGCTCTGCTGACCTGGTTCTCTGGCTCTACAGCAGCTCTGCTGACCTGGTTCTCTGGCTCTACAGCAGCTCTGCTGACCTGGTTCTCTGACCTGGTTCTCTGGCCCAGTTCTCTGGCTCTAGAGCAGCTCTGCTGACCTTGGTTCTCTGGCTCTACAGCAGCTCTGCTGACCTGGTTCTCTGGCTCTACAGCAGCTCTGCTGACCTGGTTCTCTGGCTCTACAGCAGCTCTGCTGACCTGGTTCTCTGGCTCTACAGCAGCTCTGCTGACCTGGTTCTCTGGCTCTACAGCAGCTCTGCTGACCTGGTTCTCTGGCTCTACAGCGGCTCTGCTGACCTGGTTCTCTGGCTCTAGAGCAGCTCTGCTGACCTGGTTCTCTGGCTCTAGAGCAGCTCTGCTGACCTGGTTCTCTGGCTCTAGAGCGGCTCTGCTGACCTGGTTCTCTGGCTCTACAGCAGCTCTGCTGACCTGGTTCTCTGGCTCTACAGCGGCTCTGCTGACCTGGTTCTCTGGCTCTACAGCGGCTCTGCTGACCTGGTTCTCTGGCTCTAGAGCAGCTCTGCTGACCTGGTTCTCTGGCTCTACAGCAGCTCTGCTGACCTGGTTCTCTGGCTCTACAGCAGCTCTGCTGACCTGGTTCTCTGGCTCTAGAGCAGCTCTGCTGACCTGGTTCTCTGGCTCTAGAGCAGCTCTGCTGACCTGGTTCTCTGGCTCTACAGCAGCTCTGCTGACCTGGTTCTCTGGCTCTACAGCAGCTCTGCTGACCTGGTTCTCTGGCTCTACAGCAGCTCTGCTGACCTGGTTCTCTGGCTCTACAGCAGCTCTGCTGACCTGGTTCTCTGGCTCTACAGCGGCTCTGCTGACCTGGTTCTCTGGCTCTACAGCAGCTCTGCTGACCTGGTTCTCTGGCTCTAGAGCAGCTCTGCTGACCTGGTTCTCTGGCTCTACAGCAGCTCTGCTGACCTGGTTCTCTGGCTCTACAGCAGCTCTGCTGACCTGGTTCTCTGGCTCTACAGCAGCTCTGCTGACCTGGTTCTCTGGCTCTACAGCAGCTCTGCTGACCTGGTTCTCTGGCTCTACAGCAGCTCTGCTGACCTGGTTCTCTGGCTCTACAGCGGCTCTGCTGACCTGGTTCTCTGGCTCTACAGCAGCTCTGCTGACCTGGTTCTCAGGCTCTACAGCAGCTCTGCTGACCTGGTTCTCTGGCTCTACAGCAGCTCTGCTGACCTGGTTCTCTGACCCAGCTCTCTGGCCATAGAGCAGCTCTGCTGACCTGGTTCTCTGGCTCTACAGCGGCTCTGCTGACCTGGTTCTCTGGCTCTACAGCAGCTCTGCTGACCTGGTTCTCTGGCTCTACAGCAGCTCTGCTGACCTGGTTCTCTGGCTCTACAGCAGCTCTGCTGACCTGGTTCTCTGGCTCTACAGCAGCTCTGCTGACCTGGTTCTCTGGCTCTACAGCAGCTCTGCTGACCTGGTTCTCTGGCTCTACAGCAGCTCTGCTGACCTGGTTCTCTGGCTCTAGAGCAGCTCTGCTGACCTGGTTCTCTGGCTCTAGAGCAGCTCTGCTGACCTGGTTCTCTGGCTCTACAGCAGCTCTGCTGACCTGGTTCTCTGGCTCTAGAGCGGCTCTGCTGACCTGGTTCTCTGGCTCTACAGCAGCTCTGCTGACCTGGTTCTCTGGCTCTACAGCAGCTCTGCTGACCTGGTTCTCTGGCTCTACAGCAGCTCTGCTGACCTGGTTCTCTGGCTCTACAGCGGCTCTGCTGACCTGGTTCTCTGGCTCTAGAGCAGCTCTGCTGACCTGGTTCTCTGGCTCTACAGCAGCTCTGCTGACCTGGTTCTCTGGCTCTAGAGCAGCTCTGCTGACCTGGTTCTCTGGCTCTAGAGCAGCTCTGCTGACCTGGTTCTCTGGCTCTACAGCGGCTCTGCTGACCTGGTTCTCTGGCTCTACAGCGGCTCTGCTGACCTGGTTCTCTGGCTCTACAGCAGCTCTGCTGACCTGGTTCTCTGGCTCTACAGCAGCTCTGCTGACCTGGTTCTCTGGCTCTACAGCAGCTCTGCTGACCTGGTTCTCTGGCTCTACAGCAGCTCTGCTGACCTGGTTCTCTGGCTCTACAGCAGCTCTGCTGACCTGGTTCTCTGGCTCTACAGCAGCTCTGCTGACCTGGTTCTCTGGCTCTACAGCAGCTCTGCTGACCTGGTTCTCTGACCTTGTTCTCTGGCCCAGTTCTCTGGCCATAGAGCAGCTCTGCTGACCTCGTTCTCTGGCTCTACAGCAGCTCTGCTGACCTGGTTCTCAGGCTCTAGAGCGGCTCTGCTGACCTGGTTCTCTGGCTCTACAGCGGCTCTGCTGACCTGGTTCTCTGGCTCTACAGCAGCTCTGCTGACCTGGTTCTCTGGCTCTACAGCAGCTCTGCTGACCTGGTTCTCTGGCTCTACAGCAGCTCTGCTGACCTGGTTCTCTGGCTCTAGAGCAGCTCTGCTGACCTGGTTCTCTGGCTCTAGAGCAGCTCTGCTGACCTGGTTCTCTGGCTCTAGAGCAGCTCTGCTGACCTGGTTCTCTGGCTCTAGAGCGGCTCTGCTGACCTGGTTCTCTGGCTCTACAGCGGCTCTGCTGACCTGGTTCTCTGGCTCTACAGCAGCTCTGCTGACCTGGTTCTCTGGCTCTACAGCAGCTCTGCTGACCTGGTTCTCTGGCTCTACAGCAGCTCTGCTGACCTGGTTCTCTGGCTCTACAGCGGCTCTGCTGACCTGGTTCTCTGGCTCTACAGCAGCTCTGCTGACCTGGTTCTCTGGCTCTACAGCAGCTCTGCTGACCTGGTTCTCTGGCTCTAGAGCAGCTCTGCTGACCTGGTTCTCTGGCTCTACAGCAGCTCTGCTGACCTGGTTCTCTGGCTCTAGAGCGGCTCTGCTTACCTGGTTCTCTGGCTCTACAGCAGCTCTGCTGACCTGGTTCTCTGGCTCTACAGCAGCTCTGCTGACCTGGTTCTCTGGCTCTACAGCGGCTCTGCTGACCTGGTTCTCTGGCTCTACAGCAGCCCTTCTGACCTGGTTCTCTGGCTCTACAGCGGCTCTGCTGACCTGGTTCTCTGGCTCTAGAGCAGCTCTGCTGACCTGGTTCTCTGGCTCTAGAGCAGCTCTGCTGACCTGGTTCTCTGGCTCTACAGCAGCTCTGCTGACCTGGTTCTCTGGCTCTACAGCAGCTCTGCTGACCTGGTTCTCTGGCTCTACAGCAGCTCTGCTGACCTGGTTCTCTGGCTCTAGAGCGGCTCTGCTGACCTGGTTCTCTGGCTCTAGAGCAGCTCTGCTGACCTGGTTCTCTGGCTCTAGAGCAGCTCTGCTGACCTGGTTCTCTGGCTCTAGAGCAGCTCTGCTGACCTGGTTCTCTGGCTCTACAGCAGCTCTGCTGACCTGGTTCTCTGGCTCTACAGCAGCTCTGCTGACCTGGTTCTCTGGCTCTACAGCAGCTCTGCTGACCTGGTTCTCTGGCTCTACAGCAGCTCTGCTGACCTGGTTCTCTGGCTCTAGAGCGGCTCTGCTGACCTGGTTCTCTGGCTCTACAGCGGCTCTGCTGACCTGGTTCTCTGGCTCTACAGCAGCTCTGCTGACCTGGTTCTCTGGCTCTACAGCAGCTCTGCTGACCTGGTTCTCTGGCTCTACAGCAGCTCTGCTGACCTGGTTCTCTGGCTCTAGAGCAGCTCTGCTGACCTGGTTCTCTGGCTCTAGAGCAGCTCTGCTGACCTGGTTCTCTGGCTCTACAGCAGCTCTGCTGACCTGGTTCTCTGGCTCTACAGCAGCTCTGCTGACCTGGTTCTCTGGCTCTACAGCAGCTCTGCTGACCTGGTTCTCTGGCTCTACAGCAGCTCTGCTGACCTGGTTCTCTGGCTCTACAGCAGCTCTGCTGACCTGGTTCTCTGGCTCTAGAGCAGCTCTGCTGACCTGGTTCTCTGGCTCTAGAGCGGCTCTGCTGACCTGGTTCTCTGGCTCTAGCAGCGGCTCTGCTGACCTGGTTCTCTGGCTCTACAGCAGCTCTGCTGACCTGGTTCTCTGGCTCTACAGCAGCTCTGCTGACCTGGTTCTCTGGCTCTAGAGCGGCTCTGCTGACCTGGTTCTCTGGCTCTACAGCAGCTCTGCTGACCTGGTTCTCTGGCTCTACAGCAGCTCTGCTGACCTGGTTCTCTGGCTCTACAGCGGCTCTGCTGACCTGGTTCTCTGGCTCTAGAGCAGCTCTGCTGACCTGGTTCTCTGGCTCTACAGCAGCTCTGCTGACCTGGTTCTCTGGCTCTACAGCAGCTCTGCTGACCTGGTTCTCTGGCTCTACAGCAGCTCTGCTGACCTGGTTCTCTGGCTCTACAGCAGCTCTGCTGACCTGGTTCTCTGGCTCTACAGCGGCTCTGCTGACCTGGTTCTCTGGCTCTAGAGCAGCTCTGCTGACCTGGTTCTCTGGCTCTAGAGCGGCTCTGCTGACCTGGTTCTCTGGCTCTACAGCAGCTCTGCTGACCTGGTTCTCTGGCTCTACAGCGGCTCTGCTGACCTGGTTCTCTGGCTCTACAGCAGCTCTGCTGACCTGGTTCTCTGGCTCTACAGCAGCTCTGCTGACCTGGTTCTCTGGCTCTACAGCAGCTCTGCTGACCTGGTTCTCTGGCTCTACAGCAGCTCTGCTGACCTGGTTCTCTGGCTCTACAGCAGCTCTGCTGACCTGGTTCTCTGGCTCTACAGCAGCTCTGCTGACCTGGTTCTCTGGCTCTACAGCGGCTCTGCTGACTTGGTTCTCTGGCTCTACAGCGGCTCTGCTGACCTGGTTCTCTGGCTCTAGAGCAGCTCTGCTGACCTGGTTCTCTGGCTCTACAGCAGCTCTGCTGACCTGGTTCTCTGGCTCTACAGCAGCTCTGCTGACCTGGTTCTCTGGCTCTACAGCAGCTCTGCTGACCTGGTTCTCTGGCTCTACAGCGGCTCTGCTGACCTGGTTCTCTGGCTCTACAGCAGCTCTGCTGACCTGGTTCTCTGGCTCTACAGCAGCTCTGCTGACCTGGTTCTCTGGCTCTACAGCAGCTCTGCTGACCTGGTTCTCTGGCTCTACAGCAGCTCTGCTGACCTGGTTCTCTGGCTCTACAGCAGCTCTGCTGACCTGGTTCTCTGGCTCTACAGCAGCTCTGCTGACCTGGTTCTCTGGCTCTACAGCAGCTCTGCTGACCTGGTTCTCTGGCTCTAGAGCAGCTCTGCTGACCTGGTTCACTGACCTGGTTCTCTGGCTCTAGCAGCAGCTCTGCTGACCTGGTTCTCTGGCTCTACAGCGGCTCTGCTGACCTGGTTCTCTGGCTCTACAGCAGCTCTGCTGACCTGGTTCTCTGGCTCTACAGCAGCTCTGCTGACCTGGTTCTCTGGCTCTAGAGCGGCTCTGCTGACCTGGTTCTCTGGCTCTACAGCGGCTCTGCTGACCTGGTTCTCTGGCTCTACAGCAGCTCTGCTGACCTGGTTCTCTGGCTCTACAGCAGCTCTGCTGACCTGGTTCTCTGGCTCTACAGCGGCTCTGCTGACCTGGTTCTCTGGCTCTAGAGCAGCTCTGCTGACCTGGTTCTCTGGCTCTAGAGCAGCTCTGCTGACCTGGTTCTCTGGCTCTACAGCAGCTCTGCTGACCTGGTTCTCTGGCTCTACAGCAGCTCTGCTGACCTGGTTCTCTGGCTCTACAGCAGCTCTGCTGACCTGGTTCTCTGGCTCTACAGCAGCTCTGCTGACCTGGTTCTCTGGCTCTACAGCAGCTCTGCTGACCTGGTTCTCTGGCTCTACAGCAGCTCTGCTGACCTGGTTCTCTGGCTCTAGAGCAGCTCTGCTGACCTGGTTCTCTGGCTCTAGAGCGGCTCTGCTGACCTGGTTCTCTGGCTCTAGAGCGGCTCTGCTGACCTGGTTCTCTGGCTCTAGAGCGGCTCTGCTGACCTGGTTCTCTGGCTCTACAGCAGCTCTGCTGACCTGGTTCTCTGGCTCTAGAGCAGCTCTGCTGACCTGGTTCTCTGGCTCTACAGCAGCTCTGCTGACCTGGTTCTCTGGCTCTACAGCGGCTCTGCTGACCTGGTTCTCTGGCTCTACAGCAGCTCTGCTGACCTGGTTCTCTGGCTCTACAGCGGCTCTGCTGACCTGGTTCTCTGGCTCTACAGCAGCTCTGCTGACCTGGTTCTCTGGCTCTACAGCGGCTCTGCTGACCTGGTTCTCTGGCTCTACAGCGGCTCTGCTGACCTGGTTCTCTGGCTCTACAGCAGCTCTGCTGACCTGGTTCTCTGGCTCTACAGCAGCTCTGCTGACCTGGTTCTCTGGCTCTACAGCAGCTCTGCTGACCTGGTTCTCTGGCTCTACAGCAGCTCTGCTGACCTGGTTCTCTGGCTCTAGAGCAGCTCTGCTGACCTGGTTCTCTGGCTCTACAGCAGCTCTGCTGACCTGGTTCTCAGGCTCTAGAGCGGCTCTGCTGACCTGGTTCTCTGGCTCTACAGCGGCTCTGCTGACCTGGTTCTCTGGCTCTACAGCAGCTCTGCTGACCTGGTTCTCTGGCTCTACAGCAGCTCTGCTGACCTGGTTCTCTGGCTCTACAGCAGCTCTGCTGACCTGGTTCTCTGGCTCTACAGCAGCTCTGCTGACCTGGTTCTCTGGCTCTACAGCAGCTCTGCTGACCTGGTTCTCTGGCTCTACAGCTCTCTGGCCTAGCTCTCTGGCTCTAGAGCAGCTCTGCTGACCTGGTTCTCTGGCTCTACAATGGCTCCAGCAGCTCTGCTGACTCTGGTTCTCTGGCTCTACAGCAGCTCTGCTGACCTGGTTCTCTGGCTCTACAGCAGCTCTGCTGACCTGGTTCTCTGGCTCTACAGCAGCTCTGCTGACCTGGTTCTCTGGCTCTACAGCAGCTCTGCTGACCTGGTTCTCTGGCTCTACAGCAGCTCTGCTGACCTGGTTCTCTGGCTCTAGAGCAGCTCTGCTGACCTGGTTCTCTGGCTCTAGAGCAGCTCTGCTGACCTGGTTCTCTGGCTCTAGAGCGGCTCTGCTGACCTGGTTCTCTGGCTCTACAGCAGCTCTGCTGACCTGGTTCTCTGGCTCTACAGCGGCTCTGCTGACCTGGTTCTCTGGCTCTACAGCGGCTCTGCTGACCTGGTTCTCTGGCTCTACAGCAGCTCTGCTGACCTGGTTCTCTGGCTCTACAGCAGCTCTGCTGACCTGGTTCTCTGGCTCTAGAGCAGCTCTGCTGACCTGGTTCTCTGGCTCTACAGCAGCTCTGCTGACCTGGTTCTCTGGCTCTACAGCAGCTCTGCTGACCTGGTTCTCTGGCTCTACAGCAGCTCTGCTGACCTGGTTCTCTGGCTCTACAGCAGCTCTGCTGACCTGGTTCTCTGGCTCTACAGCGGCTCTGCTGACCTGGTTCTCTGGCTCTACAGCAGCTCTGCTGACCTGGTTCTCTGGCTCTAGAGCAGCTCTGCTGACCTGGTTCTCTGGCTCTACAGCGGCTTAGCTAACCTGGTTCTCTGGCTCTACAGCAGCTTTGCTGACCTGGTTCTCTGGCTCTAGAGCAGCTCTGCTGACCTGGTTCTCTGGCTCTACAGCAGCTCTGCTGACCTGGTTCTCTGGCTCTAGAGCAGCTCTGCTGACCTGGTTCTCTGGCTCTACAGCGGCTTAGCTAACCTGGTTCTCTGGCTCTACAGCAGCTTTGCTGACCTGGTTCTCTGGCTCTACAGCAGCTCTGCTGACCTGGTTCTCTGGCTCTACAGCAGCTCTGCTGACCTGGTTCACTGACCAGTTCTCTGGCTCTAGAGCAGCTCTGCTGACCTGGTTCTCTGGCTCTACAGCGGCTCTGCTGACCTGGTTCTCTGGCTCTACAGCAGCTCTGCTGACCTGGTTCTCTGGCTCTACAGCAGCTCTGCTGACCTGGTTCTCTGGCTCTAGAGCAGCTCTGCTGACCTTGTTCTCTGGCTCTACAGCGGCTCTGCTGACCTGGTTCTCTGGCTCTACAGCAGCTCTGCTGACCTGGTTCTCTGGCTCTACAGCAGCTCTGCTGACCTGGTTCTCTGGCTCTAGAGCAGCTCTGCTGACCTGGTTCTCTGGCTCTAGAGCAGCTCTGCTGACCTGGTTCTCTGGCTCTACAGCAGCTCTGCTGACCTGGTTCTCTGGCTCTAGAGCGGCTCTGCTGACCTGGTTCTCTGGCTCTACAGCAGCTCTGCTGACCTGGTTCTCTGGCTCTACAGCAGCTCTGCTGACCTGGTTCTCTGGCTCTACAGCAGCTCTGCTGACCTGGTTCTCTGGCTCTACAGCGGCTCTGCTGACCTGGTTCTCTGGCTCTAGAGCAGCTCTGCTGACCTGGTTCTCTGGCTCTACAGCAGCTCTGCTGACCTGGTTCTCTGGCTCTAGAGCAGCTCTGCTGACCTGGTTCTCTGGCTCTAGAGCAGCTCTGCTGACCTGGTTCTCTGGCTCTACAGCAGCTCTGCTGACCTGGTTCTCTGGCTCTACAGCGGCTCTGCTGACCTGGTTCTCTGGCTCTACAGCAGCTCTGCTGACCTGGTTCTCTGGCTCTACAGCAGCTCTGCTGACCTGGTTCTCTGGCTCTACAGCAGCTCTGCTGACCTGGTTCTCTGGCTCTACAGCAGCTCTGCTGACCTGGTTCTCTGGCTCTACAGCAGCTCTGCTGACCTGGTTCTCTGGCTCTAGAGCGGCTCTGCTGACCTGGTTCTCTGGCTCTAGAGCAGCTCTGCTGACCTGGTTCTCTGGCTCTACAGCAGCTCTGCTGACCTGGTTCTCTGGCTCTACAGCGGCTCTGCTGACCTGGTTCTCTGGCTCTACAGCAGCTCTGCTGACCTGGTTCTCTGGCTCTACAGCAGCTCTGCTGACCTGGTTCTCTGGCTCTACAGCAGCTCTGCTGACCTGGTTCTCTGGCTCTACAGCAGCTCTGCTGACCTGGTTCTCTGGCTCTACAGCAGCTCTGCTGACCTGGTTCTCTGGCTCTACAGCGGCTCTGCTGACCTGGTTCTCTGGCTCTACAGCAGCTCTGCTGACCTGGTTCTCTGGCTCTACAGCAGCTCTGCTGACCTGGTTCTCTGGCTCTACAGCGGCTCTGCTGACCTGGTTCTCTGGCTCTAGAGCAGCTCTGCTGACCTGGTTCTCTGGCTCTAGAGCAGCTCTGCTGACCTGGTTCTCTGGCTCTAGAGCAGCTCTGCTGACCTGGTTCTCTGGCTCTACAGCAGCTCTGCTGACCTGGTTCTCTGGCTCTAGAGCGGCTCTGCTGACCTGGTTCTCTGGCTCTACAGCAGCTCTGCTGACCTGGTTCTCTGGCTCTACAGCAGCTCTGCTGACCTGGTTCTCTGGCTCTACAGCAGCTCTGCTGACCTGGTTCTCTGGCTCTACAGCGGCTCTGCTGACCTGGTTCTCTGGCTCTACAGCAGCTCTGCTGACCTGGTTCTCTGGCTCTACAGCAGCTCTGCTGACCTGGTTCTCTGGCTCTAGAGCAGCTCTGCTGACCTGGTTCTCTGGCTCTAGAGCAGCTCTGCTGACCTGGTTCTCTGGCTCTACAGCAGCTCTGCTGACCTGGTTCTCTGGCTCTACAGCGGCTCTGCTGACCTGGTTCTCTGGCTCTACAGCAGCTCTGCTGACCTGGTTCTCTGGCTCTACAGCAGCTCTGCTGACCTGGTTCTCTGGCTCTACAGCAGCTCTGCTGACCTGGTTCTCTGGCTCTACAGCAGCTCTGCTGACCTGGTTCTCTGGCTCTACAGCAGCTCTGCTGACCTGGTTCTCTGGCTCTAGAGCGGCTCTGCTGACCTGGTTCTCTGGCTCTAGAGCAGCTCTGCTGACCTGGTTCTCTGGCTCTAGAGCAGCTCTGCTGACCTGGTTCTCTGGCTCTAGAGCGGCTCTGCTGACCTGGTTCTCTGGCTCTACAGCAGCTCTGCTGACCTGGTTCTCTGGCTCTACAGCAGCTCTGCTGACCTGGTTCTCTGGCTCTACAGCAGCTCTGCTGACCTGGTTCTCTGGCTCTACAGCAGCTCTGCTGACCTGGTTCTCTGGCTCTAGAGCGGCTCTGCTGACCTGGTTCTCTGGCTCTACAGCGGCTCTGCTGACCTGGTTCTCTGGCTCTACAGCAGCTCTGCTGACCTGGTTCTCTGGCTCTACAGCAGCTCTGCTGACCTGGTTCTCTGGCTCTACAGCAGCTCTGCTGACCTGGTTCTCTGGCTCTAGAGCAGCTCTGCTGACCTGGTTCTCTGGCTCTACAGCAGCTCTGCTGACCTGGTTCTCTGGCTCTACAGCAGCTCTGCTGACCTGGTTCTCTGGCTCTAGAGCGGCTCTGCTGACCTGGTTCTCTGGCTCTACAGCAGCTCTGCTGACCTGGTTCTCTGGCTCTACAGCAGCTCTGCTGACCTGGTTCTCTGGCTCTACAGCAGCTCTGCTGACCTGGTTCTCTGGCTCTACAGCAGCTCTGCTGACCTGGTTCTCTGGCTCTAGAGCGGCTCTGCTGACCTGGTTCTCTGGCTCTAGAGCGGCTCTGCTGACCTGGTTCTCTGGCTCTACAGCGGCTCTGCTGACCTGGTTCTCTGGCTCTACAGCGGCTCTGCTGACCTGGTTCTCTGGCTCTAGAGCAGCACTGCTGACCTGGTTCTCTGGCTCTACAGCAGCTCTGCTGACCTGGTTCTCTGGCTCTACAGCGGCTCTGCTGACCTGGTTCTCTGGCTCTACAGCGGCTCTGCTGACCTGGTTCTCTGGCTCTAGAGCAGCACTGCTGACCTGGTTCTCTGGCTCTACAGCAGCTCTGCTGACCTGGTTCTCTGGCTCTACAGCAGCTCTGCTGACCTGGTTCTCTGGCTCTACAGCAGCTCTGCTGACCTGGTTCTCTGGCTCTACAGCAGCTCTGCTGACCTGGTTCTCTGGCTCTACAGCGGCTCTGCTGACCTGGTTCTCTGGCTCTAGAGCAGCTCTGCTGACCTGGTTCTCTGGCTCTAGAGCGGCTCTGCTGACCTGGTTCTCTGGCTCTACAGCAGCTCTGCTGACCTGGTTCTCTGGCTCTACAGCAGCTCTGCTGACCTGGTTCTCTGGCTCTACAGCAGCTCTGCTGACCTGGTTCTCTGGCTCTACAGCAGCTCTGCTGACCTGGTTCTCTGGCTCTACAGCAGCTCTGCTGACCTGGTTCTCTGGCTCTACAGCAGCTCTGCTGACCTGGTTCTCTGGCTCTACAGCAGCTCTGCTGACCTGGTTCTCTGGCTCTACAGCAGCTCTGCTGACCTGGTTCTCTGGCTCTACAGCGGCTCTGCTGACCTGGTTCTCTGGCTCTACAGCAGCTCTGCTGACCTGGTTCTCTGGCTCTAGAGCAGCTCTGCTGACCTGGTTCTCTGGCTCTACAGCAGCTCTGCTGACCTGGTTCTCTGGCTCTAGAGCAGCTCTGCTGACCTGGTTCTCTGGCTCTACAGCAGCTCTGCTGACCTGGTTCTCTGGCTCTACAGCGGCTCTGCTGACCTGGTTCTCTGGCTCTACAGCAGCTCTGCTGACCTGGTTCTCTGGCTCTACAGCAGCTCTGCTGACCTGGTTCTCTGGCTCTACAGCAGCTCTGCTGACCTGGTTCTCTGGCTCTACAGCAGCTCTGCTGACCTGGTTCTCTGGCTCTACAGCAGCTCTGCTGACCTGGTTCTCTGGCTCTACAGCAGCTCTGCTGACCTGGTTCTCTGGCTCTACAGCAGCTCTGCTGACCTGGTTCTCTGGCTCTACAGCAGCTCTGCTGACCTGGTTCCTGACCTGGTTCTCTGGCCAGTTCTCTGGCCTAGAGCAGCTCTGCTGACCTGGTTCTCTGGCTCTACAGCGGCTCTGCTGACCTGGTTCTCTGGCTCTACAGCAGCTCTGCTGACCTGGTTCTCTGGCTCTACAGCAGCTCTGCTGACCTGGTTCTCTGGCTCTAGAGCGGCTCTGCTGACCTGGTTCTCTGGCTCTACAGCGGCTCTGCTGACCTGGTTCTCTGGCTCTACAGCAGCTCTGCTGACCTGGTTCTCTGGCTCTACAGCAGCTCTGCTGACCTGGTTCTCTGGCTCTACAGCAGCTCTGCTGACCTGGTTCTCTGGCTCTACAGCAGCTCTGCTGACCTGGTTCTCTGGCTCTAGAGCAGCTCTGCTGACCTGGTTCTCTGGCTCTAGAGCAGCTCTGCTGACCTGGTTCTCTGGCTCTACAGCAGCTCTGCTGACCTGGTTCTCTGGCTCTACAGCAGCTCTGCTGACCTGGTTCTCTGGCTCTAGAGCAGCTCTGCTGACCTGGTTCTCTGGCTCTACAGCAGCTCTGCTGACCTGGTTCTCTGGCTCTACAGCAGCTCTGCTGACCTGGTTCTCTGGCTCTAGAGCAGCTCTGCTGACCTGGTTCTCTGGCTCTAGAGCGGCTCTGCTGACCTGGTTCTCTGGCTCTAGAGCGGCTCTGCTGACCTGGTTCTCTGGCTCTACAGCAGCTCTGCTGACCTGGTTCTCTGGCTCTACAGCAGCTCTGCTGACCTGGTTCTCTGGCTCTAGAGCAGCTCTGCTGACCTGGTTCTCTGGCTCTACAGCAGCTCTGCTGACCTGGTTCTCTGGCTCTACAGCGGCTCTGCTGACCTGGTTCTCTGGCTCTACAGCAGCTCTGCTGACCTGGTTCTCTGGCTCTACAGCGGCTCTGCTGACCTGGTTCTCTGGCTCTACAGCAGCTCTGCTGACCTGGTTCTCTGGCTCTACAGCGGCTCTGCTGACCTGGTTCTCTGGCTCTACAGCGGCTCTGCTGACCTGGTTCTCTGGCTCTACAGCAGCTCTGCTGACCTGGTTCTCTGGCTCTACAGCAGCTCTGCTGACCTGGTTCTCTGGCTCTACAGCAGCTCTGCTGACCTGGTTCTCTGGCTCTACAGCAGCTCTGCTGACCTGGTTCTCTGGCTCTAGAGCAGCTCTGCTGACCTGGTTCTCTGGCTCTACAGCAGCTCTGCTGACCTGGTTCTCTGGCTCTAGAGCGGCTCTGCTGACCTGGTTCTCTGGCTCTACAGCGGCTCTGCTGACCTGGTTCTCTGGCTCTACAGCAGCTCTGCTGACCTGGTTCTCTGGCTCTACAGCAGCTCTGCTGACCTGGTTCTCTGGCTCTACAGCAGCTCTGCTGACCTGGTTCTCTGGCTCTACAGCAGCTCTGCTGACCTGGTTCTCTGGCTCTACAGCAGCTCTGCTGACCTGGTTCTCTGGCTTGCTCTCTGACCTGGTTCTCTGGCTCTAGAGCAGCTCTGCTGACCTGGTTCTCTGGCTCTACAGCAGCTCTGCTGACCTGGTTCTCTGGCTCTACAGCAGCTCTGCTGACCTGGTTCTCTGGCTCTACAGCAGCTCTGCTGACCTGGTTCTCTGGCTCTACAGCAGCTCTGCTGACCTGGTTCTCTGGCTCTACAGCAGCTCTGCTGACCTGGTTCTCTGGCTCTACAGCGGCTCTGCTGACCTGGTTCTCTGGCTCTAGAGCAGCTCTGCTGACCTGGTTCTCTGGCTCTAGAGCAGCTCTGCTGACCTGGTTCTCTGGCTCTAGAGCGGCTCTGCTGACCTGGTTCTCTGGCTTTACAGCAGCTCTGCTGACCTGGTTCTCTGGCTCTACAACGGCTCTGCTGACCTGGTTCTCTGGCTCTACAACGGCTCTGCTGACCTGGTTCTCTGGCTCTACAGCAGCTCTGCTGACCTGGTTCTCTGGCTCTAGAGCAGCTCTGCTGACCTGGTTCTCTGGCTCTAGAGCAGCTCTGCTGACCTGGTTCTCTGGCTCTAGAGCAGCTCTGCTGACCTGGTTCTCTGGCTCTACAGCAGCTCTGCTGACCTGGTTCTCTGGCTCTACAGCAGCTCTGCTGACCTGGTTCTCTGGCTCTACAGCAGCTCTGCTGACCTGGTTCTCTGGCTCTAGAGCGGCTCTGCTGACCTGGTTCTCTGGCTCTACAGCAGCTCTGCTGACCTGGTTCTCTGGCTCTACAGCAGCTCTGCTGACCTGGTTCTCTGGCTCTACAGCAGCTCTGCTGACCTGGTTCTCTGGCTCTAGAGCAGCTCTGCTGACCTGGTTCTCTGGCTCTAGAGCGGCTCTGCTGACCTGGTTCTCTGGCTCTAGAGCGGCTCTGCTGACCTGGTTCTCTGGCTCTACAGCAGCTCTGCTGACCTGGTTCTCTGGCTCTACAGCAGCTCTGCTGACCTGGTTCTCTGGCTCTAGAGCAGCTCTGCTGACCTGGTTCTCTGGCTCTACAGCAGCTCTGCTGACCTGGTTCTCTGGCTCTACAGCGGCTCTGCTGACCTGGTTCTCTGGCTCTACAGCAGCTCTGCTGACCTGGTTCTCTGGCTCTAGAGCAGCTCTGCTGACCTGGTTCTCTGGCTCTACAGCAGCTCTGCTGACCTGGTTCTCTGGCTCTACAGCAGCTCTGCTGACCTGGTTCTCTGGCTCTACAGCAGCTCTGCTGACCTGGTTCTCTGGCTCTACAGCAGCTCTGCTGACCTGGTTCTCTGGCTCTACAGCAGCTCTGCTGACCTGGTTCTCTGGCTCTAGAGCAGCTCTGCTGACCTGGTTCTCTGGCTCTAGAGCAGCTCTGCTGACCTGGTTCTCTGGCTCTACAGCAGCTCTGCTGACCTGGTTCTCTGGCTCTACAGCAGCTCTGCTGACCTGGTTCTCTGGCTCTACAGCAGCTCTGCTGACCTGGTTCTCTGGCTCTACAGCAGCTCTGCTGACCTGGTTCTCTGGCTCTACAGCAGCTCTGCTGACCTGGTTCTCTGGCTCTACAGCAGCTCTGCTGACCTGGTTCTCTGGCTCTACAGCAGCTCTGCTGACCTGGTTCTCTGGCTCTACAGCAGCTCTGCTGACCTGGTTCTCTGGCTCTACAGCGGCTCTGCTGACCTGGTTCTCTGGCTCTACAGCGGCTCTGCTGACCTGGTTCTCTGGCTCTAGAGCAGCTCTGCTGACCTGGTTCTCTGGCTCTAGCAGCAGCTCTGCTGACCTGGTTCTCTGGCTCTAGAGCAGCTCTGCTGACCTGGTTCTCTGGCTCTACAGCAGCTCTGCTGACCTGGTTCTCTGGCTCTACAGCGGCTCTGCTGACCTGGTTCTCTGGCTCTACAGCAGCTCTGCTGACCTGGTTCTCTGGCTCTACAGCAGCTCTGCTGACCTGGTTCTCTGGCTCTACAGCAGCTCTGCTGACCTGGTTCTCTGGCTCTACAGCAGCTCTGCTGACCTGGTTCTCTGGCTCTACAGCAGCTCTGCTGACCTGGTTCTCTGGCTCTACAGCAGCTCTGCTGACCTGGTTCTCTGGCTCTACAGCAGCTCTGCTGACCTGGTTCTCTGGCTCTAGAGCAGCTCTGCTGACCTGGTTCTCTGGCCTAGCTCTCTGACCTGGTTCTCTGGCTCTAGAGCAGCTCTGCTGACCTGGTTCTCTGGCTCTACAGCGGCTCTGCTGACCTGGTTCTCTGGCTCTACAGCAGCTCTGCTGACCTGGTTCTCTGGCTCTACAGCAGCTCTGCTGACCTGGTTCTCTGGCTCTACAGCAGCTCTGCTGACCTGGTTCTCTGGCTCTACAGCAGCTCTGCTGACCTGGTTCTCTGGCTCTACAGCAGCTCTGCTGACCTGGTTCTCTGGCTCTACAGCAGCTCTGCTGACCTGGTTCTCTGGCTCTACAGCAGCTCTGCTGACCTGGTTCTCTGGCTCTAGAGCAGCTCTGCTGACCTGGTTCTCTGGCTCTAGAGCAGCTCTGCTGACCTGGTTCTCTGGCTCTAGAGCAGCTCTGCTGACCTGGTTCTCTGGCTCTACAGCAGCTCTGCTGACCTGGTTCTCTGGCTCTACAGCAGCTCTGCTGACCTGGTTCTCTGGCTCTACAGCAGCTCTGCTGACCTGGTTCTCTGGCTCTACAGCAGCTCTGCTGACCTGGTTCTCTGGCTCTACAGCAGCTCTGCTGACCTGGTTCTCTGGCTCTAGAGCAGCTCTGCTGACCTGGTTCTCTGGCTCTAGAGCGGCTCTGCTGACCTGGTTCTCTGGCTCTAGAGCGGCTCTGCTGACCTGGTTCTCTGGCTCTACAGCGGCTCTGCTGACCTGGTTCTCTGGCTCTACAGCAGCTCTGCTGACCTGGTTCTCTGGCTCTAGAGCAGCTCTGCTGACCTGGTTCTCTGGCTCTACAGCAGCTCTGCTGACCTGGTTCTCTGGCTCTACAGCGGCTCTGCTGACCTGGTTCTCTGGCTCTACAGCAGCTCTGCTGACCTGGTTCTCTGGCTCTACAGCGGCTCTGCTGACCTGGTTCTCTGGCTCTACAGCAGCTCTGCTGACCTGGTTCTCTGGCTCTACAGCGGCTCTGCTGACCTGGTTCTCTGGCTCTACAGCGGCTCTGCTGACCTGGTTCTCTGGCTCTACAGCAGCTCTGCTGACCTGGTTCTCTGGCTCTACAGCAGCTCTGCTGACCTGGTTCTCTGGCTCTACAGCAGCTCTGCTGACCTGGTTCTCTGGCTCTACAGCAGCTCTGCTGACCTGGTTCTCTGGCTCTAGAGCAGCTCTGCTGACCTGGTTCTCTGGCTCTACAGCAGCTCTGCTGACCTGGTTCTCTGGCTCTAGAGCGGCTCTGCTGACCTGGTTCTCTGGCTCTACAGCAGCTCTGCTGACCTGGTTCTCTGGCTCTACAGCAGCTCTGCTGACCTGGTTCTCTGGCTCTACAGCAGCTCTGCTGACCTGGTTCTCTGGCTCTACAGCAGCTCTGCTGACCTGGTTCTCTGGCTCTACAGCAGCTCTGCTGACCTGGTTCTCTGGCTCTACAGCAGCTCTGCTGACCTGGTTCTCTGGCTCTAGCGCTCTGCTGACCTGGTTCTCTGGCTCTACAGCAGCTCTGCTGACCTGGTTCTCTGGCTCTACAGCAGCTCTGCTGACCTGGTTCTCTGGCTCTACAGCAGCTCTGCTGACCTGGTTCTCTGGCTCTACAGCAGCTCTGCTGACCTGGTTCTCTGGCTCTACAGCAGCTCTGCTGACCTGGTTCTCTGGCTCTACAGCAGCTCTGCTGACCTGGTTCTCTGGCTCTACAGCGGCTCTGCTGACCTGGTTCTCTGGCTCTAGAGCAGCTCTGCTGACCTGGTTCTCTGGCTCTAGAGCAGCTCTGCTGACCTGGTTCTCTGGCTCTAGAGCGGCTCTGCTGACCTGGTTCTCTGGCTCTACAGCAGCTCTGCTGACCTGGTTCTCTGGCTCTACAGCAGCTCTGCTGACCTGGTTCTCTGGCTCTACAGCGGCTCTGCTGACCTGGTTCTCTGGCTCTACAGCAGCTCTGCTGACCTGGTTCTCTGGCTCTAGAGCAGCTCTGCTGACCTGGTTCTCTGGCTCTAGAGCAGCTCTGCTGACCTGGTTCTCTGGCTCTAGAGCAGCTCTGCTGACCTGGTTCTCTGGCTCTACAGCAGCTCTGCTGACCTGGTTCTCTGGCTCTACAGCAGCTCTGCTGACCTGGTTCTCTGGCTCTACAGCAGCTCTGCTGACCTGGTTCTCTGGCTCTACAGCAGCTCTGCTGACCTGGTTCTCTGGCTCTACAGCGGCTCTGCTGACCTGGTTCTCTGGCTCTACAGCAGCTCTGCTGACCTGGTTCTCTGGCTCTAGAGCAGCTCTGCTGACCTGGTTCTCTGGCTCTACAGCAGCTCTGCTGACCTGGTTCTCTGGCTCTACAGCAGCTCTGCTGACCTGGTTCTCTGGCTCTAGAGCAGCTCTGCTGACCTGGTTCTCTGGCTCTACAGCAGCTCTGCTGACCTGGTTCTCTGGCTCTACAGCAGCTCTGCTGACCTGGTTCTCTGGCTCTACAGCGGCTCTGCTGACCTGGTTCTCTGGCTCTACAGCAGCTCTGCTGACCTGGTTCTCTGGCTCTACAGCAGCTCTGCTGACCTGGTTCTCTGGCTCTACAGCAGCTCTGCTGACCTGGTTCTGCCTGGCTCTAGCAGCAGCTCTGCTGACCTGGTTCTCTGGCTCTACAGCGGCTCTGCTGACCTGGTTCTCTGGCTCTACAGCAGCTCTGCTGACCTGGTTCTCTGGCTCTACAGCAGCTCTGCTGACCTGGTTCTCTGGCTCTAGAGCGGCTCTGCTGACCTGGTTCTCTGGCTCTACAGCAGCTCTGCTGACCTGGTTCTCTGGCTCTACAGCAGCTCTGCTGACCTGGTTCTCTGGCTCTACAGCAGCTCTGCTGACCTGGTTCTCTGGCTCTACAGCAGCTCTGCTGACCTGGTTCTCTGGCTCTACAGCAGCTCTGCTGACCTGGTTCTCTGGCTCTACAGCAGCTCTGCTGACCTGGTTCTCTGGCTCTACAGCAGCTCTGCTGACCTGGTTCTCTGGCCTGGCTCTCTGGCCCAGTTCTCTGGCTGTAGAGCAGCTCTGATGACCTCGTTCTCTGGCTCTACAGCAGCTGTGATGACCTGGTTCTCAGGCTGTAGAGCGACTCTGCTGACCTTGTTCTCTGGCTCTACAGCGGCTCTGCTGACCTGGTACTCTGGCTCTACAGCAGCTCTGCTGACCTGGTTCTCTGGCTCTACAGCAGCTCTGCTGACCTGGTTCTCTGGCTCTACAGCAGCTCTGCTGACCTGGTTCTCTGGCTCTAGAGCAGCTCTGCTGACCTGGTTCTCTGGCTCTAGAGCGGCTCTGCTGACCTGGTTCTCTGGCTCTAGAGCAGCTCTGCTGACCTGGTTCTCTGGCTCTAGAGCAGCTCTGCTGACCTGGTTCTCTGGCTCTACAGCGGCTCTGCTGACCTGGTTCTCTGGCTCTACAGCAGCTCTGCTGACCTGGTTCTCTGGCTCTACAGCAGCTCTGCTGACCTGGTTCTCTGGCTCTACAGCAGCTCTGCTGACCTGGTTCTCTGGCTCTACAGCAGCTCTGCTGACCTGGTTCTCTGGCTCTACAGCAGCTCTGCTGACCTGGTTCTCTGGCTCTACAGCGGCTCTGCTGACCTGGTTCTCTGGCTCTAGAGCAGCTCTGCTGACCTGGTTCTCTGGCTCTAGAGCAGCTCTGCTGACCTGGTTCTCTGGCTCTAGAGCGGCTCTGCTGACCTGGTTCTCTGGCTCTACAGCAGCTCTGCTGACCTGGTTCTCTGGCTCTACAGCAGCTCTGCTGACCTGGTTCTCTGGCTCTACAGCAGCTCTGCTGACCTGGTTCTCTGGCTCTACAGCAGCTCTGCTGACCTGGTTCTCTGGCTCTACAGCGGCTCTGCTGACCTGGTTCTCTGGCTCTAGAGCAGCTCTGCTGACCTGGTTCTCTGGCTCTAGAGCAGCTCTGCTGACCTGGTTCTCTGGCTCTAGAGCAGCTCTGCTGACCTGGTTCTCTGGCTCTACAGCAGCTCTGCTGACCTGGTTCTCTGGCTCTAGAGCAGCTCTGCTGACCTGGTTCTCTGGCTCTACAGCAGCTCTGCTGACCTGGTTCTCTGGCTCTAGAGCGGCTCTGCTGACCTGGTTCTCTGGCTCTACAGCAGCTCTGCTGACCTGGTTCTCTGGCTCTACAGCAGCTCTGCTGACCTGGTTCTCTGGCTCTACAGCGGCTCTGCTGACCTGGTTCTCTGGCTCTACAGCAGCTCTGCTGACCTGGTTCTCTGGCTCTACAGCAGCTCTGCTGACCTGGTTCTCTGGCTCTACAGCAGCTCTGCTGACCTGGTTCTCTGGTTCTCTGGCTCTAGCCTGAGCAGCTCTGCTGACCTGGTTCTCTGGCTCTACAGCGGCTCTGCTGACCTGGTTCTCTGGCTCTACAGCAGCTCTGCTGACCTGGTTCTCTGGCTCTACAGCAGCTCTGCTGACCTGGTTCTCTGGCTCTACAGCAGCTCTGCTGACCTGGTTCTCTGGCTCTACAGCAGCTCTGCTGACCTGGTTCTCTGGCTCTACAGCAGCTCTGCTGACCTGGTTCTCTGGCTCTACAGCAGCTCTGCTGACCTGGTTCTCTGGCTCTACAGCGGCTCTGCTGACCTGGTTCTCTGGCTCTACAGCAGCTCTGCTGACCTGGTTCTCTGGCTCTACAGCAGCTCTGCTGACCTGGTTCTCTGGCTCTACAGCAGCTCTGCTGACCTGGTTCTCTGGCTCTACAGCAGCTCTGCTGACCTGGTTCTCTGGCTCTACAGCAGCTCTGCTGACCTGGTTCTCTGGCTCTACAGCAGCTCTGCTGACCTGGTTCTCTGGCTCTAGAGCGGCTCTGCTGACCTGGTTCTCTGGCTCTAGAGCGGCTCTGCTGACCTGGTTCTCTGGCTCTAGCAGCGGCTCTGCTGACCTGGTTCTCTGGCTCTACAGCAGCTCTGCTGACCTGGTTCTCTGGCTCTACAGCAGCTCTGCTGACCTGGTTCTCTGGCTCTAGAGCAGCTCTGCTGACCTGGTTCTCTGGCTCTACAGCAGCTCTGCTGACCTGGTTCTCAGGCTCTACAGCAGCTCTGCTGACCTGGTTCTCTGGCTCTACAGCGGCTCTGCTGACCTGGTTCTCTGGCTCTACAGCAGCTCTGCTGACCTGGTTCTCTGGCTCTACAGCTGCTCTGCTGACCTGGTTCTCTGGCTCTACAGCAGCTCTGCTGACCTGGTTCTCTGGCTCTACAGCGGCTCTGCTGACCTGGTTCTCTGGCTCTAGAGCAGCTCTGCTGACCTGGTTCTCTGGCTCTAGAGCGGCTCTGCTGACCTGGTTCTCTGGCTCTACAGCAGCTCTGCTGACCTGGTTCTCTGGCTCTACAGCGGCTCTGCTGACCTGGTTCTCTGGCTCTACAGCAGCTCTGCTGACCTGGTTCTCTGGCTCTAGAGCGGCTCTGCTGACCTGGTTCTCTGGCTCTAGAGCAGCTCTGCTGACCTGGTTCTCTGGCTCTACAGCAGCTCTGCTGACCTGGTTCTCTGGCTCTAGAGCAGCTCTGCTGACCTGGTTCTCTGGCTCTACAGCAGCTCTGCTGACCTGGTTCTCTGGCTCTACAGCAGCTCTGCTGACCTGGTTCTCTGGCTCTACAGCGGCTCTGCTGACCTGGTTCTCTGGCTCTACAGCAGCTCTGCTGACCTGGTTCTCTGGCTCTACAGCGGCTCTGCTGACCTGGTTCTCTGGCTCTAGAGCAGCTCTGCTGACCTGGTTCTCTGGCTCTACAGCAGCTCTGCTGACCTGGTTCTCTGGCTCTAGAGCGGCTCTGCTGACCTGGTTCTCTGGCTCTACAGCGGCTCTGCTGACCTGGTTCTCTGGCTCTACAGCAGCTCTGCTGACCTGGTTCTCTGGCTCTACAGCAGCTCTGCTGACCTGGTTCTCTGGCTCTACAGCAGCTCTGCTGACCTGGTTCTCTGGCTCTACAGCAGCTCTGCTGACCTGGTTCTCTGGCTCTAGAGCAGCTCTGCTGACCTGGTTCTCTGGCTCTAGAGCAGCTCTGCTGACCTGGTTCTCTGGCTCTAGAGCAGCTCTGCTGACCTGGTTCTCTGGCTCTACAGCAGCTCTGCTGACCTGGTTCTCTGGCTCTAGAGCAGCTCTGCTGACCTGGTTCTCTGGCTCTACAGCAGCTCTGCTGACCTGGTTCTCTGGCTCTACAGCGGCTCTGCTGACCTGGTTCTCTGGCTCTACAGCAGCTCTGCTGACCTGGTTCTCTGGCTCTACAGCAGCTCTGCTGACCTGGTTCTCTGGCTCTACAGCAGCTCTGCTGACCTGGTTCTCTGGCTCTACAGCAGCTCTGCTGACCTGGTTCTCTGGCTCTACAGCGGCTCTGCTGACCTGGTTCTCTGGCTCTACAGCAGCTCTGCTGACCTGGTTCTCTGGCTCTACAGCAGCTCTGCTGACCTGGTTCTCTGGCTCTACAGCAGCTCTGCTGACCTGGTTCTCTGACCTGGCTCTGCTGACCTGGTTCTCTGGCTCTAGAGCAGCTCTGCTGACCTGGTTCTCTGGCTCTACAGCGGCTCTGCTGACCTGGTTCTCTGGCTCTACAGCAGCTCTGCTGACCTGGTTCTCTGGCTCTACAGCGGCTCTGCTGACCTGGTTCTCTGGCTCTAGAGCGGCTCTGCTGACCTGGTTCTCTGGCTCTACAGCGGCTCTGCTGACCTGGTTCTCTGGCTCTACAGCAGCTCTGCTGACCTGGTTCTCTGGCTCTAGAGCAGCTCTGCTGACCTGGTTCTCTGGCTCTACAGCAGCTCTGCTGACCTGGTTCTCTGGCTCTACAGCAGCTCTGCTGACCTGGTTCTCTGGCTCTAGAGCAGCTCTGCTGACCTGGTTCTCTGGCTCTACAGCAGCTCTGCTGACCTGGTTCTCTGGCTCTACAGCAGCTCTGCTGACCTGGTTCTCTGGCTCTACAGCGGCTCTGCTGACCTGGTTCTCTGGCTCTACAGCGGCTCTGCTGACCTGGTTCTCTGGCTCTAGAGCAGCTCTGCTGACCTGGTTCTCTGGCTCTACAGCAGCTCTGCTGACCTGGTTCTCTGGCTCTAGAGCAGCTCTGCTGACCTGGTTCTCTGGCTCTACAGCAGCTCTGCTGACCTGGTTCTCTGGCTCTAGAGCAGCTCTGCTGACCTGGTTCTCTGGCTCTACAGCAGCTCTGCTGACCTGGTTCTCTGGCTCTACAGCGGCTCTGCTGACCTGGTTCTCTGGCTCTACAGCAGCTCTGCTGACCTGGTTCTCTGGCTCTACAGCAGCTCTGCTGACCTGGTTCTCTGGCTCTACAGCAGCTCTGCTGACCTGGTTCTCAGGCTCTACAGCAGCTCTGCTGACCTGGTTCTCTGGCTCTACAGCAGCTCTGCTGACCTGGTTCTCTGGCTCTACAGCAGCTCTGCTGACCTGGTTCTCTGACCTGGTTCTCTGGCCCAGTTCTCTGGCCATAGAGCAGCTCTGCTGACCTGGTTCTCTGGCTCTACAGCAGCTCTGCTGACCTGGTTCTCAGGCTCTAGAGCGGCTCTGCTGACCTTGTTCTCTGGCTCTACAGCGGCTCTGCTGACCTGGTTCTCTGGCTCTACAGCAGCTCTGCTGACCTGGTTCTCTGGCTCTACAGCAGCTCTGCTGACCTGGTTCTCTGGCTCTACAGCAGCTCTGCTGACCTGGTTCTCTGGCTCTAGAGCAGCTCTGCTGACCTGGTTCTCTGGCTCTAGAGCAGCTCTGCTGACCTGGTTCTCTGGCTCTAGAGCAGCTCTGCTGACCTGGTTCTCTGGCTCTACAGCAGCTCTGCTGACCTGGTTCTCTGGCTCTACAGCGGCTCTGCTGACCTGGTTCTCTGGCTCTAGAGCGGCTCTGCTGACCTGGTTCTCTGGCTCTACAGCAGCTCTGCTGACCTGGTTCTCTGGCTCTACAGCAGCTCTGCTGACCTGGTTCTCTGGCTCTACAGCAGCTCTGCTGACCTGGTTCTCTGGCTCTACAGCAGCTCTGCTGACCTGGTTCTCTGGCTCTACAGCAGCTCTGCTGACCTGGTTCTCTGGCTCTACAGCAGCTCTGCTGACCTGGTTCTCTGGCTCTACAGCGGCTCTGCTGACCTGGTTCTCTGGCTCTACAGCAGCTCTGCTGACCTGGTTCTCTGGCTCTACAGCAGCTCTGCTGACCTGGTTCTCTGGCTCTACAGCAGCTCTGCTGACCTGGTTCTCTGGCTCTACAGCAGCTCTGCTGACCTGGTTCTCTGGCTCTACGCTCTCTGACCTGGTTCTCTGGCTCTAGAGCAGCTCTGCTGACCTGGTTCTCTGGCTCTAGAGCGGCTCTGCTGACCTGGTTCTCTGGCTCTAGAGCAGCTCTGCTGACCTGGTTCTCTGGCTCTACAGCAGCTCTGCTGACCTGGTTCTCTGGCTCTACAGCAGCTCTGCTGACCTGGTTCTCTGGCTCTACAGCAGCTCTGCTGACCTGGTTCTCTGGCTCTACAGCAGCTCTGCTGACCTGGTTCTCTGGCTCTACAGCAGCTCTGCTGACCTGGTTCTCTGGCTCTACAGCAGCTCTGCTGACCTGGTTCTCTGGCTCTACAGCGGCTCTGCTGACCTGGTTCTCTGGCTCTACAGCAGCTCTGCTGACCTGGTTCTCTGGCTCTACAGCAGCTCTGCTGACCTGGTTCTCTGGCTCTACAGCAGCTCTGCTGACCTGGTTCTCTGGCTCTACAGCAGCTCTGCTGACCTGGTTCTCTGGCTCTACAGCAGCTCTGCTGACCTGGTTCTCTGGCTCTACAGCAGCTCTGCTGACCTGGTTCTCTGGCTCTACAGCAGCTCTGCTGACCTGGTTCTCTGGCTCTACAGCAGCTCTGCTGACCTGGTTCTCTGGCTCTACAGCAGCTCTGCTGACCTGGTTCTCTGGCTCTACAGCAGCTCTGCTGACCTGGTTCTCTGGCTCTGAGCTCTGGCCTAGTCTCTGGCTCTAGAGCAGCTCTGCTGACCTGGTTCTCTGGCTCTACAGCGGCTCTGCTGACCTGGTTCTCTGGCTCTACAGCAGCTCTGCTGACCTGGTTCTCTGGCTCTACAGCAGCTCTGCTGACCTGGTTCTCTGGCTCTAGAGCGGCTCTGCTGACCTGGTTCTCTGGCTCTACAGCGGCTCTGCTGACCTGGTTCTCTGGCTCTACAGCAGCTCTGCTGACCTGGTTCTCTGGCTCTACAGCAGCTCTGCTGACCTGGTTCTCTGGCTCTAGAGCAGCTCTGCTGACCTGGTTCTCTGGCTCTAGAGCAGCTCTGCTGACCTGGTTCTCTGGCTCTACAGCAGCTCTGCTGACCTGGTTCTCTGGCTCTACAGCAGCTCTGCTGACCTGGTTCTCTGGCTCTACAGCAGCTCTGCTGACCTGGTTCTCTGGCTCTACAGCAGCTCTGCTGACCTGGTTCTCTGGCTCTACAGCGGCTCTGCTGACCTGGTTCTCTGGCTCTACAGCGGCTCTGCTGACCTGGTTCTCTGGCTCTAGAGCAGCTCTGCTGACCTGGTTCTCTGGCTCTAGAGCAGCTCTGCTGACCTGGTTCTCTGGCTCTACAGCGGCTCTGCTGACCTGGTTCTCTGGCTCTACAGCAGCTCTGCTGACCTGGTTCTCTGGCTCTACAGCAGCTCTGCTGACCTGGTTCTCTGGCTCTAAGCGGCTCTGCTGACCTGGTTCTCTGGCTCTAGAGCAGCTCTGCTGACCTGGTTCTCTGGCTCTACAGCAGCTCTGCTGACCTGGTTCTCTGGCTCTAGAGCGGCTCTGCTGACCTGGTTCTCTGGCTCTACAGCGGCTCTGCTGACCTGGTTCTCTGGCTCTACAGCAGCTCTGCTGACCTGGTTCTCTGGCTCTACAGCAGCTCTGCTGACCTGGTTCTCTGGCTCTACAGCAGCTCTGCTGACCTGGTTCTCTGGCTCTAGAGCAGCTCTGCTGACCTGGTTCTCTGGCTCTACAGCAGCTCTGCTGACCTGGTTCTCTGGCTCTACAGCAGCTCTGCTGACCTGGTTCTCTGGCTCTACAGCAGCTCTGCTGACCTGGTTCTCTGGCTCTACAGCAGCTCTGCTGACCTGGTTCTCTGGCTCTACAGCAGCTCTGCTGACCTGGTTCTCTGGCTCTAGCAGCAGCTCTGCTGACCTGGTTCTCTGGCTCTACAGCGGCTCTGCTGACCTGGTTCTCTGGCTCTACAGCAGCTCTGCTGACCTGGTTCTCTGGCTCTACAGCAGCTCTGCTGACCTGGTTCTCTGGCTCTAGAGCGGCTCTGCTGACCTGGTTCTCTGGCTCTACAGCAGCTCTGCTGACCTGGTTCTCTGGCTCTACAGCAGCTCTGCTGACCTGGTTCTCTGGCTCTACAGCAGCTCTGCTGACCTGGTTCTCTGGCTCTACAGCAGCTCTGCTGACCTGGTTCTCTGGCTCTAGAGCAGCTCTGCTGACCTGGTTCTCTGGCTCTACAGCAGCTCTGCTGACCTGGTTCTCTGGCTCTAGAGCAGCTCTGCTGACCTGGTTCTCTGGCTCTACAGCAGCTCTGCTGACCTGGTTCTCTGGCTCTACAGCAGCTCTGCTGACCTGGTTCTCTGGCTCTACAGCAGCTCTGCTGACCTGGTTCTCTGGCTCTACAGCAGCTCTGCTGACCTGGTTCTCTGGCTCTACAGCAGCTCTGCTGACCTGGTTCTCTGGCTCTAGAGCAGCTCTGCTGACCTGGTTCTCTGGCTCTACAGCAGCTCTGCTGACCTGGTTCTCTGGCTCTACAGCAGCTCTGCTGACCTGGTTCTCTGGCTCTAGAGCAGCTCTGCTGACCTGGTTCTCTGGCTCTACAGCAGCTCTGCTGACCTGGTTCTCTGGCTCTACAGCGGCTCTGCTGACCTGGTTCTCTGGCTCTACAGCGGCTCTGCTGACCTGGTTCTCTGGCTCTACAGCAGCTCTGCTGACCTGGTTCTCTGGCTCTACAGCAGCTCTGCTGACCTGGTTCTCTGGCTCTACAGCAGCTCTGCTGACCTGGTTCTCTGGCTCTACAGCAGCTCTGCTGACCTGGTTCTCTGGCTCTACAGCAGCTCTGCTGACCTGGTTCTCTGGCTCTACAGCAGCTCTGCTGACCTGGTTCTCTGGCTCTACAGCAGCTCTGCTGACCTGGTTCTCTGGCTCTACAGCGGCTCTGCTGACCTGGTTCTCTGGCTCTACAGCGGCTCTGCTGACCTGGTTCTCTGGCTCTACAGCAGCTCTGCTGACCTGGTTCTCTGGCTCTACAGCAGCTCTGCTGACCTGGTTCTCTGGCTCTACAGCAGCTCTGCTGACCTGGTTCTCTGGCTCTACAGCAGCTCTGCTGACCTGGTTCTCTGGCTCTAGAGCAGCTCTGCTGACCTGGTTCTCTGGCTCTACAGCAGCTCTGCTGACCTGGTTCTCTGGCTCTAGAGCAGCTCTGCTGACCTGGTTCTCTGGCTCTACAGCAGCTCTGCTGACCTGGTTCTCTGGCTCTACAGCAGCTCTGCTGACCTGGTTCTCTGGCTCTACAGCAGCTCTGCTGACCTGGTTCTCTGGCTCTACAGCAGCTCTGCTGACCTGGTTCTCTGGCTCTACAGCAGCTCTGCTGACCTGGTTCTCTGGCTCTACAGCAGCTCTGCTGACCTGGTTCTCTGGCTCTAGAGCAGCTCTGCTGACCTGGTTCTCTGGCTCTACAGCGGCTCTGCTGACCTGGTTCTCTGGCTCTACAGCAGCTCTGCTGACCTGGTTCTCTGGCTCTACAGCAGCTCTGCTGACCTGGTTCTCTGGCTCTACAGCAGCTCTGCTGACCTGGTTCTCTGGCTCTACAGCAGCTCTGCTGACCTGGTTCTCTGGCTCTACAGCAGCTCTGCTGACCTGGTTCTCTGGCTCTAGAGCAGCTCTGCTGACCTGGTTCTCTGGCTCTAGAGCAGCTCTGCTGACCTGGTTCTCTGGCTCTAGAGCGGCTCTGCTGACCTGGTTCTCTGGCTCTACAGCAGCTCTGCTGACCTGGTTCTCTGGCTCTACAGCAGCTCTGCTGACCTGGTTCTCTGGCTCTACAGCGGCTCTGCTGACCTGGTTCTCTGGCTCTAGAGCAGCTCTGCTGACCTGGTTCTCTGGCTCTACAGCAGCTCTGCTGACCTGGTTCTCTGGCTCTACAGCAGCTCTGCTGACCTGGTTCTCTGGCTCTAGAGCAGCTCTGCTGACCTGGTTCTCTGGCTCTAGAGCAGCTCTGCTGACCTGGTTCTCTGGCTCTACAGCAGCTCTGCTGACCTGGTTCTCTGGCTCTACAGCGGCTCTGCTGACCTGGTTCTCTGGCTCTACAGCAGCTCTGCTGACCTGGTTCTCTGGCTCTACAGCAGCTCTGCTGACCTGGTTCTCTGGCTCTACAGCAGCTCTGCTGACCTGGTTCTCTGGCTCTACAGCAGCTCTGCTGACCTGGTTCTCTGGCTCTACAGCAGCTCTGCTGACCTGGTTCTCTGGCTCTACAGCAGCTCTGCTGACCTGGTTCTCTGGCTCTACAGCAGCTCTGCTGACCTGGTTCTCTGGCTCTACGAGCAGCTCTGCTGACCTGGTTCTCTGGCTCTACAGCGGCTCTGCTGACCTGGTTCTCTGGCTCTACAGCAGCTCTGCTGACCTGGTTCTCTGGCTCTACAGCAGCTCTGCTGACCTGGTTCTCTGGCTCTACAGCAGCTCTGCTGACCTGGTTCTCTGGCTCTACAGCAGCTCTGCTGACCTGGTTCTCTGGCTCTACAGCAGCTCTGCTGACCTGGTTCTCTGGCTCTACAGCAGCTCTGCTGACCTGGTTCTCTGGCTCTAGAGCAGCTCTGCTGACCTGGTTCTCTGGCTCTAGAGCAGCTCTGCTGACCTGGTTCTCTGGCTCTAGAGCAGCTCTGCTGACCTGGTTCTCTGGCTCTACAGCAGCTCTGCTGACCTGGTTCTCTGGCTCTAGAGCGGCTCTGCTGACCTGGTTCTCTGGCTCTACAGCAGCTCTGCTGACCTGGTTCTCTGGCTCTACAGCAGCTCTGCTGACCTGGTTCTCTGGCTCTACAGCGGCTCTGCTGACCTGGTTCTCTGGCTCTACAGCAGCTCTGCTGACCTGGTTCTCTGGCTCTAGAGCAGCTCTGCTGACCTGGTTCTCTGGCTCTACAGCAGCTCTGCTGACCTGGTTCTCTGGCTCTACAGCAGCTCTGCTGACCTGGTTCTCTGGCTCTAGAGCAGCTCTGCTGACCTGGTTCTCTGGCTCTACAGCAGCTCTGCTGACCTGGTTCTCTGGCTCTACAGCGGCTCTGCTGACCTGGTTCTCTGGCTCTACAGCAGCTCTGCTGACCTGGTTCTCTGGCTCTACAGCAGCTCTGCTGACCTGGTTCTCTGGCTCTACAGCAGCTCTGCTGACCTGGTTCTCTGGCTCTACAGCAGCTCTGCTGACCTGGTTCTCTGGCTCTACAGCAGCTCTGCTGACCTGGTTCTCTGGCTCTACAGCAGCTCTGCTGACCTGGTTCTCTGGCTCTACAGCAGCTCTGCTGACCTGGTTCTCTGGCTCTAGCGCTCTGCTGACCTGGTTCTCTGGCTCTAGAGCAGCTCTGCTGACCTGGTTCTCTGGCTCTACAGCAGCTCTGCTGACCTGGTTCTCAGGCTCTAGAGCGGCTCTGCTGACCTGGTTCTCTGGCTCTACAGCAGCTCTGCTGACCTGGTTCTCTGGCTCTACAGCAGCTCTGCTGACCTGGTTCTCTGGCTCTACAGCAGCTCTGCTGACCTGGTTCTCTGGCTCTACAGCAGCTCTGCTGACCTGGTTCTCTGGCTCTACAGCAGCTCTGCTGACCTGGTTCTCTGGCTCTACAGCAGCTCTGCTGACCTGGTTCTCTGGCTCTACAGCAGCTCTGCTGACCTGGTTCTCTGGCTCTACAGCGGCTCTGCTGACCTGGTTCTCTGGCTCTAGCAGCAGCTCTGCTGACCTGGTTCTCTGGCTCTACAGCGGCTCTGCTGACCTGGTTCTCTGGCTCTACAGCAGCTCTGCTGACCTGGTTCTCTGGCTCTACAGCAGCTCTGCTGACCTGGTTCTCTGGCTCTACAGCAGCTCTGCTGACCTGGTTCTCTGGCTCTACAGCGGCTCTGCTGACCTGGTTCTCTGGCTCTACAGCAGCTCTGCTGACCTGGTTCTCTGGCTCTACAGCAGCTCTGCTGACCTGGTTCTCTGGCTCTACAGCAGCTCTGCTGACCTGGTTCTCTGGCTCTACAGCAGCTCTGCTGACCTGGTTCTCTGGCTCTACAGCAGCTCTGCTGACCTGGTTCTCTGGCTCTACAGCAGCTCTGCTGACCTGGTTCTCTGGCTCTACAGCAGCTCTGCTGACCTGGTTCTCTGGCTCTACAGCAGCTCTGCTGACCTGGTTCTCTGGCTCTACAGCAGCTCTGCTGACCTGGTTCTCTGGCTCTAGAGCGGCTCTGCTGACCTGGTTCTCTGGCTCTACAGCAGCTCTGCTGACCTGGTTCTCTGGCTCTACAGCAGCTCTGCTGACCTGGTTCTCTGGCTCTACAGCAGCTCTGCTGACCTGGTTCTCTGGCTCTAGAGCAGCTCTGCTGACCTGGTTCTCTGGCTCTACAGCAGCTCTGCTGACCTGGTTCTCTGGCTCTAAGGCTCTGCTGACCTGGTTCTCTGGCTCTAGAGCAGCTCTGCTGACCTGGTTCTCTGGCTCTAGCAGCGGCTCTGCTGACCTGGTTCTCTGGCTCTACAGCAGCTCTGCTGACCTGGTTCTCTGGCTCTACAGCAGCTCTGCTGACCTGGTTCTCTGGCTCTACAGCAGCTCTGCTGACCTGGTTCTCTGGCTCTACAGCAGCTCTGCTGACCTGGTTCTCTGGCTCTACAGCGGCTCTGCTGACCTGGTTCTCTGGCTCTAGAGCAGCTCTGCTGACCTGGTTCTCTGGCTCTAGAGCAGCTCTGCTGACCTGGTTCTCTGGCTCTACAGCGGCTCTGCTGACCTGGTTCTCTGGCTCTACAGCAGCTCTGCTGACCTGGTTCTCTGGCTCTACAGCAGCTCTGCTGACCTGGTTCTCTGGCTCTACAGCGGCTCTGCTGACCTGGTTCTCTGGCTCTAGAGCAGCTCTGCTGACCTGGTTCTCTGGCTCTACAGCAGCTCTGCTGACCTGGTTCTCTGGCTCTACAGCAGCTCTGCTGACCTGGTTCTCTGGCTCTACAGCAGCTCTGCTGACCTGGTTCTCTGGCTCTAGAGCAGCTCTGCTGACCTGGTTCTCTGGCTCTACAGCAGCTCTGCTGACCTGGTTCTCTGGCTCTACAGCGGCTCTGCTGACCTGGTTCTCTGGCTCTACAGCAGCTCTGCTGACCTGGTTCTCTGGCTCTACAGCAGCTCTGCTGACCTGGTTCTCTGGCTCTACAGCAGCTCTGCTGACCTGGTTCTCTGGCTCTACAGCGGCTCTGCTGACCTGGTTCTCTGGCTCTACAGCAGCTCTGCTGACCTGGTTCTCTGGCTCTACAGCAGCTCTGCTGACCTGGTTCTCTGGCTCTACAGCAGCTCTGCTGACCTGGTTCTCTGCCCAGCTCTCTGGCCTAGAGCAGCTCTGCTGACCTGGTTCTCTGGCTCTACAGCGGCTCTGCTGACCTGGTTCTCTGGCTCTACAGCAGCTCTGCTGACCTGGTTCTCTGGCTCTACAGCAGCTCTGCTGACCTGGTTCTCTGGCTCTAGAGCAGCTCTGCTGACCTGGTTCTCTGGCTCTACAGCGGCTCTGCTGACCTGGTTCTCTGGCTCTACAGCAGCTCTGCTGACCTGGTTCTCTGGCTCTACAGCAGCTCTGCTGACCTGGTTCTCTGGCTCTAGAGCAGCTCTGCTGACCTGGTTCTCTGGCTCTAGAGCAGCTCTGCTGACCTGGTTCTCTGGCTCTAGAGCAGCTCTGCTGACCTGGTTCTCTGGCTCTACAGCAGCTCTGCTGACCTGGTTCTCTGGCTCTAGAGCGGCTCTGCTGACCTGGTTCTCTGGCTCTACAGCAGCTCTGCTGACCTGGTTCTCTGGCTCTACAGCAGCTCTGCTGACCTGGTTCTCTGGCTCTAGAGCGGCTCTGCTGACCTGGTTCTCTGGCTCTACAGCGGCTCTGCTGACCTGGTTCTCTGGCTCTAGAGCAGCTCTGCTGACCTGGTTCTCTGGCTCTACAGCAGCTCTGCTGACCTGGTTCTCTGGCTCTACAGCAGCTCTGCTGACCTGGTTCTCTGGCTCTAGAGCAGCTCTGCTGACCTGGTTCTCTGGCTCTACAGCAGCTCTGCTGACCTGGTTCTCTGGCTCTACAGCGGCTCTGCTGACCTGGTTCTCTGGCTCTACAGCAGCTCTGCTGACCTGGTTCTCTGGCTCTACAGCAGCTCTGCTGACCTGGTTCTCTGGCTCTACAGCAGCTCTGCTGACCTGGTTCTCTGGCTCTACAGCAGCTCTGCTGACCTGGTTCTCTGGCTCTACAGCAGCTCTGCTGACCTGGTTCTCTGGCTCTACAGCAGCTCTGCTGACCTGGTTCTCTGGCTCTACAGCAGCTCTGCTGACCTGGTTCTCTGGCCTAGCGTTCTGACCTGGTTCTCTGGCCTAGAGCAGCTCTGCTGACCTGGTTCTCTGGCTCTACAGCAGCTCTGCTGACCTGGTTCTCTGGCTCTAGAGCAGCTCTGCTGACCTGGTTCTCTGGCTCTACAGCGGCTCTGCTGACCTGGTTCTCTGGCTCTACAGCAGCTCTGCTGACCTGGTTCTCTGGCTCTACAGCAGCTCTGCTGACCTGGTTCTCTGGCTCTACAGCAGCTCTGCTGACCTGGTTCTCTGGCTCTAGAGCAGCTCTGCTGACCTGGTTCTCTGGCTCTAGAGCAGCTCTGCTGACCTGGTTCTCTGGCTCTACAGCAGCTCTGCTGACCTGGTTCTCTGGCTCTAGAGCGGCTCTGCTGACCTGGTTCTCTGGCTCTACAGCAGCTCTGCTGACCTGGTTCTCTGGCTCTACAGCAGCTCTGCTGACCTGGTTCTCTGGCTCTAGAGCAGCTCTGCTGACCTGGTTCTCTGGCTCTACAGCAGCTCTGCTGACCTGGTTCTCTGGCTCTACAGCAGCTCTGCTGACCTGGTTCTCTGGCTCTACAGCAGCTCTGCTGACCTGGTTCTCTGGCTCTACAGCAGCTCTGCTGACCTGGTTCTCTGGCTCTACAGCAGCTCTGCTGACCTGGTTCTCTGGCTCTAGAGCAGCTCTGCTGACCTGGTTCTCTGGCTCTAGCAGCAGCTCTGCTGACCTGGTTCTCTGGCTCTACGAGCGGCTCTGCTGACCTGGTTCTCTGGCTCTACAGCAGCTCTGCTGACCTGGTTCTCTGGCTCTACAGCAGCTCTGCTGACCTGGTTCTCTGGCTCTAGAGCAGCTCTGCTGACCTGGTTCTCTGGCTCTACAGCAGCTCTGCTGACCTGGTTCTCTGGCTCTACAGCGGCTCTGCTGACCTGGTTCTCTGGCTCTACAGCAGCTCTGCTGACCTGGTTCTCTGGCTCTACAGCGGCTCTGCTGACCTGGTTCTCTGGCTCTACAGCAGCTCTGCTGACCTGGTTCTCTGGCTCTAGAGCGGCTCTGCTGACCTGGTTCTCTGGCTCTACAGCGGCTCTGCTGACCTGGTTCTCTGGCTCTACAGCAGCTCTGCTGACCTGGTTCTCTGGCTCTACAGCAGCTCTGCTGACCTGGTTCTCTGGCTCTAGAGCAGCTTTGCTGACCTGGTTCTCTGGCTCTATAGCAGCTCTGCTGACCTGGTTCTCTGGCTCTAGAGCGGCTCTGCTGACCTGGTTCTCTGGCTCTAGAGCGGCTCTGCTGACCTGGTTCTCTGGCTCTACAGCAGCTCTGGTGACCTGGTTCTCTGGCTCTACAGCAGCTCTGCTGACCTGGTTCTCTGGCTCTACAGCAGCTCTGCTGACCTGGTTCTCTGGCTCTACAGCAGCTCTGCTGACCTGGTTCTCTGGCTCTACAGCAGCTCTGCTGACCTGGTTCTCTGGCTCTGGCTCTCTGACCTAGTTCTCTGGCTCTAGAGCAGCTCTGCTGACCTGGTTCTCTGGCTCTACAGCAGCTCTGCTGACCTGGTTCTCTGGCTCTACAGCAGCTCTGCTGACCTGGTTCTCTGGCTCTACAGCAGCTCTGCTGACCTGGTTCTCTGGCTCTACAGCAGCTCTGCTGACCTGGTTCTCTGGCTCTACAGCAGCTCTGCTGACCTGGTTCTCTGGCTCTACAGCAGCTCTGCTGACCTGGTTCTCTGGCTCTAGAGCAGCTCTGCTGACCTGGTTCTCTGGCTCTAGAGCAGCTCTGCTGACCTGGTTCTCTGGCTCTACAGCAGCTCTGCTGACCTGGTTCTCTGGCTCTACAGCAGCTCTGCTGACCTGGTTCTCTGGCTCTACAGCGGCTCTGCTGACCTGGTTCTCTGGCTCTACAGCGGCTCTGCTGACCTGGTTCTCTGGCTCTAGAGCGGCTCTGCTGACCTGGTTCTCTGGCTCTACAGCAGCTCTGCTGACCTGGTTCTCTGGCTCTAGAGCAGCTCTGCTGACCTGGTTCTCTGGCTCTACAGCAGCTCTGCTGACCTGGTTCTCTGGCTCTAGAGCAGCTCTGCTGACCTGGTTCTCTGGCTCTACAGCAGCTCTGCTGACCTGGTTCTCTGGCTCTACAGCAGCTCTGCTGACCTGGTTCTCTGGCTCTACAGCGGCTCTGCTGACCTGGTTCTCTGGCTCTACAGCAGCTCTGCTGACCTGGTTCTCTGGCTCTACAGCAGCTCTGCTGACCTGGTTCTCTGGCTCTACAGCAGCTCTGCTGACCTGGTTCTCTGGCTCTACAGCAGCTCTGCTGACCTGGTTCTCTGGCTCTACAGCAGCTCTGCTGACCTGGTTCTCTGGCTCTACAGCAGCTCTGCTGACCTGGTTCTCTGGCTCTAGCAGCAGCTCTGCTGACCTGGTTCTCTGGCTCTACAGCGGCTCTGCTGACCTGGTTCTCTGGCTCTACAGCAGCTCTGCTGACCTGGTTCTCTGGCTCTACAGCAGCTCTGCTGACCTGGTTCTCTGGCTCTAGAGCAGCTCTGCTGACCTGGTTCTCTGGCTCTACAGCAGCTCTGCTGACCTGGTTCTCTGGCTCTACAGCAGCTCTGCTGACCTGGTTCTCTGGCTCTACAGCAGCTCTGCTGACCTGGTTCTCTGGCTCTAGAGCAGCTCTGCTGACCTGGTTCTCTGGCTCTAGAGCAGCTCTGCTGACCTGGTTCTCTGGCTCTAGAGCAGCTCTGCTGACCTGGTTCTCTGGCTCTACAGCAGCTCTGCTGACCTGGTTCTCTGGCTCTAGAGCGGCTCTGCTGACCTGGTTCTCTGGCTCTACAGCAGCTCTGCTGACCTGGTTCTCTGGCTCTACAGCAGCTCTGCTGACCTGGTTCTCTGGCTCTACAGCGGCTCTGCTGACCTGGTTCTCTGGCTCTACAGCAGCTCTGCTGACCTGGTTCTCTGGCTCTAGAGCAGCTCTGCTGACCTGGTTCTCTGGCTCTACAGCAGCTCTGCTGACCTGGTTCTCTGGCTCTACAGCAGCTCTGCTGACCTGGTTCTCTGGCTCTACAGCAGCTCTGCTGACCTGGTTCTCTGGCTCTACAGCAGCTCTGCTGACCTGGTTCTCTGGCTCTACAGCGGCTCTGCTGACCTGGTTCTCTGGCTCTACAGCAGCTCTGCTGACCTGGTTCTCTGGCTCTACAGCAGCTCTGCTGACCTGGTTCTCTGGCTCTACAGCAGCTCTGCTGACCTGGTTCTCTGGCTCTACAGCAGCTCTGCTGACCTGGTTCTCTGGCTCTACAGCAGCTCTGCTGACCTGGTTCTCTGGCTCTACAGCAGCTCTGCTGACCTGGTTCTCTGGCTCTACAGCAGCTCTGCTGACCTGGTTCTCTGGCTCTAAGCGGCTCTGCTGACCTGGTTCTCTGGCTCTAGAGCAGCTCTGCTGACCTGGTTCTCTGGCTCTACAGCAGCTCTGCTGACCTGGTTCTCTGGCTCTAGAGCGGCTCTGCTGACCTGGTTCTCTGGCTCTACAGCGGCTCTGCTGACCTGGTTCTCTGGCTCTACAGCAGCTCTGCTGACCTGGTTCTCTGGCTCTACAGCAGCTCTGCTGACCTGGTTCTCTGGCTCTACAGCAGCTCTGCTGACCTGGTTCTCTGGCTCTAGAGCAGCTCTGCTGACCTGGTTCTCTGGCTCTACAGCAGCTCTGCTGACCTGGTTCTCTGGCTCTACAGCAGCTCTGCTGACCTGGTTCTCTGGCTCTAGAGCAGCTCTGCTGACCTGGTTCTCTGGCTCTACAGCAGCTCTGCTGACCTGGTTCTCTGGCTCTAGAGCGGCTCTGCTGACCTGGTTCTCTGGCTCTACAGCGGCTCTGCTGACCTGGTTCTCTGGCTCTACAGCAGCTCTGCTGACCTGGTTCTCTGGCTCTAGAGCAGCTCTGCTGACCTGGTTCTCTGGCTCTACAGCAGCTCTGCTGACCTGGTTCTCTGGCTCTACAGCGGCTCTGCTGACCTGGTTCTCTGGCTCTACAGCAGCTCTGCTGACCTGGTTCTCTGGCTCTACAGCGGCTCTGCTGACCTGGTTCTCTGGCTCTACAGCAGCTCTGCTGACCTGGTTCTCTGGCTCTACAGCGGCTCTGCTGACCTGGTTCTCTGGCTCTACAGCGGCTCTGCTGACCTGGTTCTCTGGCTCTACAGCAGCTCTGCTGACCTGGTTCTCTGGCTCTACAGCAGCTCTGCTGACCTGGTTCTCTGGCTCTAGAGCAGCTCTGCTGACCTGGTTCTCTGGCTCTACAGCAGCTCTGCTGACCTGGTTCTCTGGCTCTAGAGCGGCTCTGCTGACCTGGTTCTCTGGCTCTACAGCAGCTCTGCTGACCTGGTTCTCTGGCTCTACAGCAGCTCTGCTGACCTGGTTCTCTGGCTCTACAGCAGCTCTGCTGACCTGGTTCTCTGGCTCTACAGCAGCTCTGCTGACCTGGTTCTCTGGCTCTACAGCAGCTCTGCTGACCTGGTTCTCTGGCTCTAAGCGCTCTGCTGACCTGGTTCTCTGGCTCTAGAGCAGCTCTGCTGACCTGGTTCTCTGGCTCTACAGCAGCTCTGCTGACCTGGTTCTCTGGCTCTACAGCAGCTCTGCTGACCTGGTTCTCTGGCTCTACAGCAGCTCTGCTGACCTGGTTCTCTGGCTCTACAGCAGCTCTGCTGACCTGGTTCTCTGGCTCTACAGCAGCTCTGCTGACCTGGTTCTCTGGCTCTACAGCAGCTCTGCTGACCTGGTTCTCTGGCTCTAGAGCAGCTCTGCTGACCTGGTTCTCTGGCTCTAGAGCAGCTCTGCTGACCTGGTTCTCTGGCTCTAGAGCGGCTCTGCTGACCTGGTTCTCTGGCTCTACAGCAGCTCTGCTGACCTGGTTCTCTGGCTCTACAGCAGCTCTGCTGACCTGGTTCTCTGGCTCTACAGCGGCTCTGCTGACCTGGTTCTCTGGCTCTAGAGCAGCTCTGCTGACCTGGTTCTCTGGCTCTAGAGCAGCTCTGCTGACCTGGTTCTCTGGCTCTACAGCAGCTCTGCTGACCTGGTTCTCTGGCTCTACAGCAGCTCTGCTGACCTGGTTCTCTGGCTCTAGAGCAGCTCTGCTGACCTGGTTCTCTGGCTCTACAGCAGCTCTGCTGACCTGGTTCTCTGGCTCTACAGCGGCTCTGCTGACCTGGTTCTCTGGCTCTACAGCAGCTCTGCTGACCTGGTTCTCTGGCTCTACAGCAGCTCTGCTGACCTGGTTCTCTGGCTCTACAGCAGCTCTGCTGACCTGGTTCTCTGGCTCTACAGCGGCTCTGCTGACCTGGTTCTCTGGCTCTACAGCAGCTCTGCTGACCTGGTTCTCTGGCTCTACAGCAGCTCTGCTGACCTGGTTCTCTGGCTCTACAGCAGCTCTGCTGACCTGGTTCTCTGGCTCTCTGGCCTAGAGCAGCTCTGCTGACCTGGTTCTCTGGCTCTACAGCGGCTCTGCTGACCTGGTTCTCTGGCTCTACAGCAGCTCTGCTGACCTGGTTCTCTGGCTCTACAGCAGCTCTGCTGACCTGGTTCTCTGGCTCTAGAGCAGCTCTGCTGACCTGGTTCTCTGGCTCTACAGCAGCTCTGCTGACCTGGTTCTCTGGCTCTACAGCAGCTCTGCTGACCTGGTTCTCTGGCTCTACAGCAGCTCTGCTGACCTGGTTCTCTGGCTCTAGAGCAGCTCTGCTGACCTGGTTCTCTGGCTCTAGAGCAGCTCTGCTGACCTGGTTCTCTGGCTCTAGAGCAGCTCTGCTGACCTGGTTCTCTGGCTCTACAGCAGCTCTGCTGACCTGGTTCTCTGGCTCTAGAGCGGCTCTGCTGACCTGGTTCTCTGGCTCTACAGCAGCTCTGCTGACCTGGTTCTCTGGCTCTACAGCAGCTCTGCTGACCTGGTTCTCTGGCTCTACAGCGGCTCTGCTGACCTGGTTCTCTGGCTCTACAGCGGCTCTGCTGACCTGGTTCTCTGGCTCTAGAGCAGCTCTGCTGACCTGGTTCTCTGGCTCTACAGCAGCTCTGCTGACCTGGTTCTCTGGCTCTAGAGCAGCTCTGCTGACCTGGTTCTCTGGCTCTAGAGCAGCTCTGCTGACCTGGTTCTCTGGCTCTAGCAGCGGCTCTGCTGACCTGGTTCTCTGGCTCTACAGCGGCTCTGCTGACCTGGTTCTCTGGCTCTACAGCAGCTCTGCTGACCTGGTTCTCTGGCTCTACAGCAGCTCTGCTGACCTGGTTCTCTGGCTCTACAGCAGCTCTGCTGACCTGGTTCTCTGGCTCTACAGCAGCTCTGCTGACCTGGTTCTCTGGCTCTACAGCAGCTCTGCTGACCTGGTTCTCTGGCTCTACAGCAGCTCTGCTGACCTGGTTCTCTGGCTCTACAGCAGCTCTGCTGACCTGGTTCTCTGACCTTGCTCTCTGGCCCAGTTCTCTGGCCTAGAGCAGCTCTGCTGACCTGGTTCTCTGGCTCTACAGCAGCTCTGCTGACCTGGTTCTCTGGCTCTAGAGCGGCTCTGCTGACCTGGTTCTCTGGCTCTACAGCGGCTCTGCTGACCTGGTTCTCTGGCTCTACAGCAGCTCTGCTGACCTGGTTCTCTGGCTCTACAGCAGCTCTGCTGACCTGGTTCTCTGGCTCTACAGCAGCTCTGCTGACCTGGTTCTCTGGCTCTAGAGCAGCTCTGCTGACCTGGTTCTCTGGCTCTACAGCAGCTCTGCTGACCTGGTTCTCTGGCTCTACAGCAGCTCTGCTGACCTGGTTCTCTGGCTCTAGAGCAGCTCTGCTGACCTGGTTCTCTGGCTCTAGAGCGGCTCTGCTGACCTGGTTCTCTGGCTCTACAGCGGCTCTGCTGACCTGGTTCTCTGGCTCTACAGCAGCTCTGCTGACCTGGTTCTCTGGCTCTACAGCAGCTCTGCTGACCTGGTTCTCTGGCTCTACAGCAGCTCTGCTGACCTGGTTCTCTGGCTCTACAGCAGCTCTGCTGACCTGGTTCTCTGGCTCTACAGCGGCTCTGCTGACCTGGTTCTCTGGCTCTACAGCAGCTCTGCTGACCTGGTTCTCTGGCTCTACAGCAGCTCTGCTGACCTGGTTCTCTGGCTCTACAGCAGCTCTGCTGACCTGGTTCTCTGGCTCTACAGCAGCTCTGCTGACCTGGTTCTCTGGCTCTACAGCAGCTCTGCTGACCTGGTTCTCTGGCTCTACAGCAGCTCTGCTGACCTGGTTCTCTGGCTCTACAGCAGCTCTGCTGACCTGGTTCTCTGGCTCTACAGCAGCTCTGCTGACCTGGTTCTCTGGCTCTACAGCAGCTCTGCTGACCTGGTTCTCTGGCTCTAGAGCGGCTCTGCTGACCTGGTTCTCTGGCTCTACAGCAGCTCTGCTGACCTGGTTCTCTGGCTCTACAGCAGCTCTGCTGACCTGGTTCACTGACCTGGTTCTCTGGCCCAGCTCTCTGGCCTAGAGCAGCTCTGCTGACCTGGTTCTCTGGCTCTACAGTGGCTCTGCTGACCTGGTTCTCTGGCTCTACAGCAGCTCTGCTGACCTGGTTCTCTGGCTCTACAGCAGCTCTGCTGACCTGGTTCTCTGGCTCTAGAGCGGCTCTGCTGACCTGGTTCTCTGGCTCTACAGCAGCTCTGCTGACCTGGTTCTCTGGCTCTACAGCAGCTCTGCTGACCTGGTTCTCTGGCTCTACAGCAGCTCTGCTGACCTGGTTCTCTGGCTCTAGAGCGGCTCTGCTGACCTGGTTCTCTGGCTCTAGAGCAGCTCTGCTGACCTGGTTCTCTGGCTCTAGAGCAGCTCTGCTGACCTGGTTCTCTGGCTCTACAGCAGCTCTGCTGACCTGGTTCTCTGGCTCTAGAGCGGCTCTGCTGACCTGGTTCTCTGGCTCTACAGCAGCTCTGCTGACCTGGTTCTCTGGCTCTACAGCAGCTCTGCTGACCTGGTTCTCTGGCTCTAGAGCAGCTCTGCTGACCTGGTTCTCTGGCTCTAGAGCAGCTCTGCTGACCTGGTTCTCTGGCTCTAGAGCGGCTCTGCTGACCTGGTTCTCTGGCTCTAGAGCGGCTCTGCTGACCTGGTTCTCTGGCTCTACAGCGGCTCTGCTGACCTGGTTCTCTGGCTCTACAGCAGCTCTGCTGACCTGGTTCTCTGGCTCTAGAGCAGCTCTGCTGACCTGGTTCTCTGGCTCTACAGCAGCTCTGCTGACCTGGTTCTCTGGCTCTACAGCAGCTCTGCTGACCTGGTTCTCTGGCTCTACAGCGGCTCTGCTGACCTGGTTCTCTGGCTCTACAGCGGCTCTGCTGACCTGGTTCTCTGGCTCTACAGCAGCTCTGCTGACCTGGTTCCTGACCTTGCTTTCTGGCCCAGTTCTCTGGCCATAGAGCAGCTCTGCTGACCTCGTTCTCTGGCTCTACAGCAGCTCTGCTGACCTGGTTCTCAGGCTCTAGAGCGACTCTGCTGACCTGGTTCTCTGGCTCTACAGCGGCTCTGCTGACCTGGTTCTCTGGCTCTACAGCAGCTCTGCTGACCTGGTTCTCTGGCTCTACAGCAGCTCTGCTGACCTGGTTCTCTGGCTCTACAGCAGCTCTGCTGACCTGGTTCTCTGGCTCTAGAGCAGCTCTGCTGACCTGGTTCTCTGGCTCTAGAGCAGCTCTGCTGACCTGGTTCTCTGGCTCTAGAGCAGCTCTGCTGACCTGGTTCTCTGGCTCTACAACGGCTCTGCTGACCTGGTTCTCTGGCTCTACAGCGGCTCTGCTGACCTGGTTCTCTGGCTCTACAGCAGCTCTGCTGACCTGGGTTCTCTGGCTCTACAGCAGCTCTGCTGACCTGGTTCTCTGGCTCTACAGTGGCTCTGCTGACCTGGTTCTCTGGCTCTACAGCAGCTCTGCTGATCTGGTTCTCTGGCTCTAGAGCAGCTCTGCTGACCTGGTTCTCAGGCTCTAGAACAGCTCTGCTGACCCGGTTCTCTGGCTCTAGAGCGGCTCTGCTGACCTGGTTCTCTGGCTCTACAGCAGCTCTGCTGACCTGGTTCTCTGGCTCTACAGCAGCTCTGCTGACCTGGTTCTCGGGCTCTACAACGGCTCTGCTGACCTGGTTCTCTGGCTCTACAGCAGCTCTGCTGACCTGGTTCTCTGGCTCTACAGCAGCTCTGCTGACCTGGTTCTCTGGCTCTAGAGCAGCTCTGCTGACCTGGTTCTCTGGCTCTAGAGCAGCTCTGCTGACCTGGTTCTCTGGCTCTAGAGCAGCTCTGCTGACCTGGTTCTCTGGCTCTACAGCAGCTCTGCTGACCTGGTTCTCTGGCTCTACAGCAGCTCTGCTGACCTGGTTCTCTGGCTCTACAGCAGCTCTGCTGACCTGGTTCTCTGGCTCTAGAGCGGCTCTGCTGACCTGGTTCTCTGGCTCTAGAGCAGCTCTGCTGACCTGGTTCTCTGGCTCTAGAGCAGCTCTGCTGACCTGGTTCTCTGGCTCTAGAGCGGCTCTGCTGACCTGGTTCTCTGGCTCTACAGCAGCTCTGCTGACCTGGTTCTCTGGCTCTACAGCAGCTCTGCTGACCTGGTTCTCTGGCTCTACAGCAGCTCTGCTGACCTGGTTCACTGACCTGGTTCTCTGGCCCAGTTCTCTGGCCATAGAGCAGCTCTGCTGACCTGGTTCTCTGGCTCTCCAGCGGCTCTGCTGACCTGGTTCTCTGGCTCTACAGCAGCTCTGCTGACCTGGTTCTCTGGCTCTACAGCAGCTCTGCTGACCTGGTTCTCTGGCTCTAGAGCGGCTCTGCTGACCTGGTTCTCTGGCTCTACAGCAGCTCTGCTGACCTGGTTCTCTGGCTCTACAGCAGCTCTGCTGACCTGGTTCTCTGGCTCTACAGCAGCTCTGCTGACCTGGTTCTCTGGCTCTACAGCAGCTCTGCTGACCTGGTTCTCTGGCTCTAGAGCAGCTCTGCTGACCTGGTTCTCTGGCTCTAGAGCAGCTCTGCTGACCTGGTTCTCTGGCTCTACAGCAGCTCTGCTGACCTGGTTCTCTGGCTCTAGAGCGGCTCTGCTGACCTGGTTCTCTGGCTCTACAGCAGCTCTGCTGACCTGGTTCTCTGGCTCTACAGCAGCTCTGCTGACCTGGTTCTCTGGCTCTACAGCAGCTCTGCTGACCTGGTTCTCTGGCTCTACGAGCAGCTCTGCTGACCTGGTTCTCTGGCTCTAGAGCGGCTCTGCTGACCTGGTTCTCTGGCTCTAGAGCGGCTCTGCTGACCTGGTTCTCTGGCTCTACAGCAGCTCTGCTGACCTGGTTCTCTGGCTCTACAGCAGCTCTGCTGACCTGGTTCTCTGGCTCTAGAGCAGCTCTGCTGACCTGGTTCTCTGGCTCTACAGCAGCTCTGCTGACCTGGTTCTCTGGCTCTACAACGGCTCTGCTGACCTGGTTCTCTGGCTCTACAGCGGCTCTGCTGACCTGGTTCTCTGGCTCTACAGCAGCTCTGCTGACCTGGTTCTCTGGCTCTACAGCAGCTCTGCTGACCTGGTTCTCTGGCTCTACAGCGGCTCTGCTGACCTGGTTCTCTGGCTCTACAGCGGCTCTGCTGACCTGGTTCTCTGGCTCTACAGCAGCTCTGCTGACCTGGTTCTCTGGCTCTACAGCAGCTCTGCTGACCTGGTTCTCTGGCTCTACAGCAGCTCTGCTGACCTGGTTCTCTGGCTCTAGAGCAGCTCTGCTGACCTGGTTCTCTGGCTCTACAGCAGCTCTGCTGACCTGGTTCTCAGGCTCTAGAGCGGCTCTGCTGACCTGGTTCTCTGGCTCTACAGCAGCTCTGCTGACCTGGTTCTCTGGCTCTACAGCAGCTCTGCTGACCTGGTTCTCTGGCTCTACAGCGGCTCTGCTGACCTGGTTCTCTGGCTCTACAGCAGCTCTGCTGACCTGGTTCTCTGGCTCTACAGCAGCTCTGCTGACCTGGTTCTCTGGCTCTACAGCAGCTCTGCTGACCTGGTTCTCTGGCTCTACAGCAGCTCTGCTGACCTGGTTCTCTGGCTCTACAGCAGCTCTGCTGACCTGGTTCTCTGGCTCTACAGCAGCTCTGCTGACCTGGTTCTCTGGCTCTACAGCGGCTCTGCTGACCTGGTTCTCTGGCTCTAGAGCAGCTCTGCTGACCTGGTTCTCTGGCTCTAGAGCAGCTCTGCTGACCTGGTTCTCTGGCTCTACAGCAGCTCTGCTGACCTGGTTCTCTGGCTCTACAGCGGCTCTGCTGACCTGGTTCTCTGGCTCTACAGCGGCTCTGCTGACCTGGTTCTCTGGCTCTACAGCAGCTCTGCTGACCTGGTTCTCTGGCTCTACAGCAGCTCTGCTGACCTGGTTCTCTGGCTCTACAGCAGCTCTGCTGACCTGGTTCTCTGGCTCTAGAGCAGCTCTGCTGACCTGGTTCTCAGGCTCTAGAGCAGCTCTGCTGACCTGGTTCTCTGGCTCTAGAGCAGCTCTGCTGACCTCGTTCTCAGGCTTTACAACAGCTCTGCTGACCTGGTTCTCTGGCTCTAGAGCAGCTCTGCTGACCTGGTTCTCTGGCTCTACAGCAGCTCTGCTGACCTGGTTCTCTGGCTCTACAGCAGCTCTGCTGACCTGGTTCTCTGGCTCTAGCAGCAGCTCTGCTGACCTGGTTCTCTGGCTCTACAGCAGCTCTGCTGACCTGGTTCTCTGGCTCTACAGCAGCTCTGCTGACCTGGTTCTCTGGCTCTACAGCGGCTCTGCTGACCTGGTTCTCTGGCTCTACAGCAGCTCTGCTGACCTGGTTCTCTGGCTCTACAGCAGCTCTGCTGACCTGGTTCTCTGGCTCTACAGCAGCTCTGCTGACCTGGTTCACTGACCTTGTTCTCTGGCCCAGCTCTCTGGCTCATAGAGCAGCTCTGCTGACCTGGTTCTCTGGCTCTACAGCGGCTCTGCTGACCTGGTTCTCTGGCTCTACAGCAGCTCTGCTGACCTGGTTCTCTGGCTCTACAGCAGCTCTGCTGACCTGGTTCTCTGGCTCTAGAGCGGCTCTGCTGACCTGGTTCTCTGGCTCTACAGCGGCTCTGCTGACCTGGTTCTCTGGCTCTACAGCAGCTCTGCTGACCTGGTTCTCTGGCTCTACAGCAGCTCTGCTGACCTGGTTCTCTGGCTCTAGAGCAGCTCTGCTGACCTGGTTCTCTGGCTCTACAGCAGCTCTGCTGACCTGGTTCTCTGGCTCTACAGCAGCTCTGCTGACCTGGTTCTCTGGCTCTAGAGCAGCTCTGCTGACCTGGTTCTCTGGCTCTAGAGCGGCTCTGCTGACCTGGTTCTCTGGCTCTAGAGCGGCTCTGCTGACCTGGTTCTCTGGCTCTACAGCGGCTCTGCTGACCTGGTTCTCTGGCTCTACAGCAGCTCTGCTGACCTGGTTCTCTGGCTCTAGAGCAGCTCTGCTGACCTGGTTCTCTGGCTCTACAGCAGCTCTGCTGACCTGGTTCTCTGGCTCTACAGCAGCTCTGCTGACCTGGTTCTCTGGCTCTACAGCAGCTCTGCTGACCTGGTTCTCTGGCTCTACAGCGGCTCTGCTGACCTGGTTCTCTGGCTCTACAGCAGCTCTGCTGACCTGGTTCTCTGGCTCTACAACGGCTCTGCTGACCTGGTTCTCTGGCTCTACAGCGGCTCTGCTGACCTGGTTCTCTGGCTCTACAGCAGCTCTGCTGACCTGGTTCTCTGGCTCTACAGCAGCTCTGCTGACCTGGTTCTCTGGCTCTACAGCAGCTCTGCTGACCTGGTTCTCTGGCTCTACAGCAGCTCTGCTGACCTGGTTCTCTGGCTCTACAGCAGCTCTGCTGACCTGGTTCTCTGGCTCTACAGCAGCTCTGCTGACCTGGTTCTCTGGCTCTACAGCAGCTCTGCTGACCTGGTTCTCTGGCTCTACAGCAGCTCTGCTGACCTGGTTCTCTGGCTCTACAGCAGCTCTGCTGACCTGGTTCTCTGGCTCTAGAGCAGCTCTGCTGACCTGGTTCTCTGGCTCTAGCAGCGGCTCTGCTGACCTGGTTCTCTGGCTCTAGCAGCGGCTCTGCTGACCTGGTTCTCTGGCTCTACAGCAGCTCTGCTGACCTGGTTCTCTGGCTCTACAGCAGCTCTGCTGACCTGGTTCTCTGGCTCTACAGCAGCTCTGCTGACCTGGTTCTCTGGCTCTACAGCAGCTCTGCTGACCTGGTTCTCTGGCTCTACAGCAGCTCTGCTGACCTGGTTCTCTGGCTCTACAGCAGCTCTGCTGACCTGGTTCTCTGGCTCTACAGCAGCTCTGCTGACCTGGTTCACTGACCTTGTTCTCTGGCCCAGTTCTCTGGCTCATAGAGCAGCTCTGCTGACCTGGTTCTCTGGCTCTACAGCAGCTCTGCTGACCTGGTTCTCTGGCTCTAGAGCGGCTCTGCTGACCTGGTTCTCTGGCTCTACAGTGGCTCTGGCTGACCTGGTTCTCTGGCTCTACAGCAGCTCTGCTGACCTGGTTCTCTGGCTCTACAGCAGCTCTGCTGACCTGGTTCTCTGGCTCTACAGCAGCTCTGCTGACCTGGTTCTCTGGCTCTAGAGCAGCTCTGCTGACCTGGTTCTCTGGCTCTACAGCAGCTCTGCTGACCTGGTTCTCTGGCTCTACAGCAGCTCTGCTGACCTGGTTCTCTGGCTCTAGAGCAGCTCTGCTGACCTGGTTCTCTGGCTCTAGAGCGGCTCTGCTGACCTGGTTCTCTGGCTCTAGAGCGGCTCTGCTGACCTGGTTCTCTGGCTCTAGAGCGGCTCTGCTGACCTGGTTCTCTGGCTCTACAGCAGCTCTGCTGACCTGGTTCTCTGGCTCTAGAGCAGCTCTGCTGACCTGGTTCTCTGGCTCTACAGCAGCTCTGCTGACCTGGTTCTCAGGCTCTACAGCGGCTCTGCTGACCTGGTTCTCTGGCTCTACAGCAGCTCTGCTGACCTGGTTCTCTGGCTCTACAGCGGCTCTGCTGACCTGGTTCTCTGGCTCTACAGCAGCTCTGCTGACCTGGTTCTCTGGCTCTACAGCGGCTCTGCTGACCTGGTTCTCTGGCTCTACAGCGGCTCTGCTGACCTGGTTCTCTGGCTCTACAGCAGCTCTGCTGACCTGGTTCTCTGGCTCTACAGCAGCTCTGCGGACCTGATTCTCTAGCTCTACAGCAGCTCTGCTGACCTGGTTCTCTAGCTCTACAGCAGCTCTGCTGACCTGGTTCTCTGGCTCTAGAGCAGCTCTGCTGACCTGGTTCTCTGGCTCTACAGCAGCTCTGCTGACCTGGTTCTCTGGCTCTAGAGCGGCACTGCTGACCTTGTTCTCTGGCTCTACAGCAGCTTGCTGATCTGCTTCTCTGGCTCTACAGCAGCTCTGCGGACCTGATTCTCTAGCTCTACAGCAGCTCTGCTGACCTGGTTCTCTAGCTCTACAGCAGCTCTGCTGACCTGGTTCTCTGGCTGTACAACACCTCTGTTGACCTGGTTCACTGACCTTGTTCTCTGGCCCAGCTATCTGGCCATAGAGCAGCTCTGCTGACCTTGTTCTCTGGCTCAACAATGGCTCTACAGCAGCTTGCTGCTCTGCTTCTCTGGCTCTACAACACCTCTTCTGACCTGGTTCTCTGGCTCTACAGCAGCTCTGCGGACCTGATTCTCTGGCTTTACAGCAGCTCTGCTGACCTGATTCTCTAGCTCTACAGCAGCTCTGCTGACCTGGTTCTCTGGGTCTACAGCGCCTCTGCTGACCTGGTTCTCTGGGTCTAGAGCAGCTCTGCTGTTCTGGTTCTCAGGCTCTAGAGCAGCTCTGCTGACCAAGTTCTCTGGCTCTAGAGCGGCTCTGCTGACCTGGCTCTCTGGCTTTACAGCAGCTCTGCTGACCTGGTTCTCTGGCTCTACAGCGGCTCTGCTGACCTGGTTCTCTGGCTCTACAATGGCTCTGCTGACCTGGTTCTCTGGCTCTAGAGCAGCTCTGCTGAGGTGGTTCTCTGGCTCTACAGCAGCTCTGCTGACCTGGTTCTCTGGCTCTACAGCAGCTCTGCTGACCTGGTTCTCTGGCTCTAGAGCAGCTCTGCTGACCTGATTCTCTGGCTCTGCAGCATTTCTGCTGACCTGGTTCTCTGGCTCTAGAACAGCTTTGCTGACCTGGTTCTCTGGCTCTACAGCAATTCTGCTGACCTGGTTCTCTGGCTCTACAACGGCTCTGCTGACCTGGTTCTCTGGCTCTGCAGCAGCTCTGCTGACCTGGTTCTCTGGCTCTACAGCAGCTCTGCTGACCTGGTTCTCTGGCTCTACAGCAGCTCTGCTGACCTGGTTCTCTGGCTCTACAGCGGCTCTGCTGACCTGGTTCTCTGGCTCTACAGCAGCTCTGCTGACCTGGTTCAAAGGCTCTACAGCAGCTTGCTGACCTCGTTCTCTGGATGTACAACACCTCTGTTGACCTGGTTCACTGACCCAGCTCTCTGGCCATAGAGCAGCTCTGCTGACCTGGTTCTCTGGCTCTACAGCGGCTCTGCTGACCTGGTTCTCTGGCTCTACAGCAGCTCTGCTGACCTGGTTCTCTGGCTCTACAGCAGCTCTGCTGACCTGGTTCTCTGGCTCTAGAGCGGCTCTGCTGACCTGGTTCTCTGGCTCTACAGCGGCTCTGCTGACCTGGTTCTCTGGCTCTACAGCAGCTCTGCTGACCTGGTTCTCTGGCTCTACAGCAGCTCTGTTGATCTGGTTCTCTGGCTCTAGAGCAGCTCTGCTGACCTGGTTCTCAGGCTCTAGAACAGCTCTGCTGACCTGGTTCTCTGGCTCTAGAGCAGCTCTGCTGACCTGGTTCTCTGGCTCTACAGCAGCTCTGCTGACCCGGTTCTCTGGCTCTAGAGCGGCTCTGCTGACCTGGTTCTCTGGCTCTACAGCAGCTCTGCTGACCTGGTTCTCTGGCTCTACAGCAGCTCTGCTGACCTGGTTCTCTGGCTCTACAGCGGCTCTGCTGACCTGGTTCTCTGGCTCTACAGCGGCTCTGCTGACCTGGTTCTCTGGCTCTAGAGCAGCTCTGCTTGACTGGTTCTCTGGCTCTACAGCAGCTCTGCTGATCCGGTTCTCTGGCTCTAGAGCAGCTCTGCTGACCTGGTTCTCTGGCTCTAGAGCAGCTCTGCTGACCTGGTTCTCTGGCTCTGCAGCGGCTCTGCTGACCTGGTTCTCAGGCTCTACAGCGGCTCTGCTGACCTGGTTCTCTGGCTCTACAGCAGCTCTGCTGACCTGGTTCTCTGGCTCTACAGCAGCTCTGCTGACCTGGTTCTCTGGCTCTACAGCAGCTCCTGCTGACCTGGTTCTCAGGCTCTACAGCAGCTCTGCTGACCTGGTTCTCTGGCTCTACAGCAGCTCTGCTGACCTGGTTCTCTGGCTCTACAACAGCTCTGCTGACCTGGTTCACTGACCTTGCTTTGCTGGCCCAGTTCTCTGGCTCATAGAGCAGCTCTGCTGACCTGGTTCTCTGGCTCTACAGCAGCTCTGCTGACCTGGTTCTCTGGCTCTAGAGCGGCTCTGCTGACCTTGTTCTCTGGCTCTACAATGGCTCTGGCTGACCTGGTTCTCTGGCTCTACAGCAGCTCTGCTGGACCTGGTTCTCTGGCTCTACAGCAGCTCTGCTGACCTGGTTCTCTGGCTCTACAGCAGCTCTGCTGACCTGGTTCTCTGGCTCTAGAGCAGCTCTGCTGACCTGGTTCTCTGGCTCTAGAGCAGCTCTGCTGACCTGGTTCTCTGGCTCTAGAGCAGCTCTGCTGACCTGGTTCTCTGGCTCTAGAGCAGCTCTGCCGACCTGGTTCTCTGGCTCTGCAGCAGCTTTGCTGACCTGGTTCTCTGGCTCTACAGCAGCTCTGCTGACCTGGTTCTCTGGCTCTACAGCAGCTCTGCTGACCTGGTTCTCTGGCTCTACAGCAGCTCTGCTGACCTGGTTCTCTGGCTCTAGAGCAGCTCTGCTGACCTGGTTCTCAGGCTCTAGAGCAGCTCTGCTGACCTGGTTCTCTGGCTCTAGAGCAGCTCTGCTGACCTGGTTCTCTGGCTCTACAGCAGCTCTGCTGACCTGGTTCTCTGGCTCTACAGCGGCTCTGCTGACCTGGTTCTCTGGCTCTACAGCGGCTCTGCTGACCTGGTTCTCTGGCTCTACAGCAGCTCTGCTGACCTGGTTCTCTGGCTCTACAGCGGCTCTGCTGACCTGGTTCTCTGGCTCTAGAGCAGCTCTGCTGACCTGGTTCTCTGGCTCTAGAGCAGCTCTGCTGACCTGGTTCTCTGGCTCTAGAGCAGCTCTGCTGACCTGGTTCTCTGGCTCTGCAGCAGCTCTGCTGACCTGGTTCTCTGGCTCTAGAGCAGCTCTGCTGACCTGGTTCTCTGGCTCTACAGCAGCTCTGCTGACCTGGTTCTCTGGCTCTAGAGCGGCTCTGCTGACCTGGTTCTCTGGCTCTAGAGCAGCTCTGCTGACCTGGTTCTCTGGCTCTAGAGCAGCTCTGCTGACCTGGTTCTCTGGCTCTAGAGCAGCTCTGCTGACCTGGTTCTCTGGCTCTACAGCGGCTCCTGCTGACCTGGTTCTCAGGCTCTACAGCAGCTCTGCTGACCTGGTTCTCTGGCTCTACAGCAGCTCTGCTGACCTGGTTCACTGACCTTGTTCTCTGGCCCAGCTCTCTGGCTCATAGAGCAGCTCTGCTGACCTGGTTCTCTGGCTCTACAACGGCTCTGCTGACCTGGTTCTCTGGCTCTACAGCAGCTCTGCTGACCTGGTTCTCTGGCTCTACAACAGCTCTGCTGACCTGGTTCTCTGGCTCTAGAGCGGCTCTGCTGACCTGGTTCTCTGGCTCTACAGCGGCTCTGCTGACCTGGTTCTCTGGCTCTACAGCAGCTCTGCTGACCTGGTTCTCTGGCTCTACAGCAGCTCTGCTGACCTGGTTCTCTGGCTCTACAGCAGCTCTGCTGACCTGGTTCTCTGGCTCTAGAGCAGCTCTGCTGACCTGGTTCTCAGGCTCTAGAGCAGCTCTGCTGACCTTGTTCTCTGGCTCTACAGCAGCTCTGCTGACCTGGTTCTCTGGCTCTAGAGCGGCTCTGCTGACCTGGTTCTCTGGCTCTACAGCAGCTCTGCTGACCTGGTTCTCTGGCTCTACAGCAGCTCTGCTGACCTGGTTCTCTGGCTCTAGAGCAGCTCTGCTGAGCCTGGTTCTCTGGCTCTAGAGCAGCTCTGCTGACCTGGTTCTCTGGCTCTAGAGCGGCTCTGCTGACCTGGTTCTCTGGCTCTAGAGCGGCTCTGCTGACCTGGTTCTCTGGCTCTACAGCGGCTCTGCTGACCTGGTTCTCTGGCTCTACAGCAGCTCTGCTGACCTGGTTCTCTGGCTCTAGAGCAGCTCTGCTGACCTGGTTCTCTGGCTCTACAGCAGCTCTGCTGACCTGGTTCTCTGGCTCTACAATGGCTCTGCCGACCTGGTTCTCTGGCTCTACAGCGGCTCTGCTGACCTGGTTCTCTGGCTCTGCAGCAGCTCTGCTGACCTGGTTCTCTGGCTCTACAGCAGCTCTGCTGACCTGGTTCTCTGGCTCTACAGCGGCTCTGCTGACCTGGTTCTCCGGCTCTACAGCGGCTCTGCTGACCTGGTTCTCTGGCTCTACAGCAGCTCTGCTGACCTGGTTCACTGACCTTGTTCTCTGGCCCAGTTCTCTGGCCATAGAGCAGCTCTGCTGACCTCGTTCTCTGGCTCTACAGCAGCTCTGCTGACCTGGTTCTCAGGCTCTAGAGCGAGCTCTGCTGACCTTGTTCTCTGGCTCTACAATGGCTCTGGCTGACCTGGTTCTCTGGCTCTACAGCAGCTCTGCTGGACCTGGTTCTCTGGCTCTACAGCAGCTCTGCTGACCTGGTTCTCTGGCTCTACAGCAGCTCTGCTGACCTGGTTCTCTGGCTCTAGAGCAGCTCTGCTGACCTGGTTCTCTGGCTCTAGAGCGCCTCTGCTGACCTGGTTCTCTGGCTCTAGAGCAGCTCTGCTGACCTGGTTCTCTGGCTCTAGAGCGGCTCTGCTGACCTGGTTCTCTGGCTCTACAGCGGCTCTGCTGACCTGGTTCTCTGGCTCTACAGCAGCTCTGCTGACCTGGTTCTCTGGCTCTACAGCAGCTCTGCTGACCTGGTTCTCTGGCTCTACAGCAGCTCTGCTGACCTGGTTCTCTGGCTCTACAGCAGCTCTGCTGACCTGGTTCTCTGGCTCTAGAGCAGCTCTGCTGACCTGGTTCTCTGGCTCTAGAGCAGCTCTGCTGACCTGGTTCTCTGGCTCTAGAGCGGCTCTGCTGACCTGGTTCTCTGGCTCTACAGCAGCTCTGCTGACCTGGTTCTCTGGCTCTACAGCAGCTCTGCTGACCTGGTTCTCTGGCTCTACAGCGGCTCTGCTGACCTGGTTCTCTGGCTCTACAGCAGCTCTGCTGACCTGGTTCTCTGGCTCTACAGCGGCTCTGCTGACCTGGTTCTCTGGCTCTAGAGCAGCTCTGCTGACCTGGTTCTCTGGCTCTAGAGCAGCTCTGCTGACCTGGTTCTCTGGCTCTACAGCAGCTCTGCTGACCTGGTTCTCTGGCTCTACAGCAGCTCTGCTGACCTGGTTCTCTGGCTCTACAGCAGCTCTGCTGACCTGGTTCTCTGGCTCTACAGCAGCTCTGCTGACCTGGTTCTCTGGCTCTAGAGCGGCTCTGCTGACCTGGTTCTCTGGCTCTAGAGCAGCTCTGCTGACCTGGTTCTCTGGCTCTAGAGCAGCTCTGCTGACCTGGTTCTCTGGCTCTAGAGCGGCTCTGCTGACCTGGTTCTCTGGCTCTACAGCGGCTCCTGCTGACCTGGTTCTCAGGCTCTACAGCAGCTCTGCTGACCTGGTTCTCTGGCTCTACAGCAGCTCTGCTGACCTGGTTCACTGACCTTGTTCTCTGGCCCAGCTCTCTGGCTATAGAGCAGCTCTGCTGACCTGGTTCTCTGGCTCTACAGCGGCTCTGCTGACCTGGTTCTCTGGCTCTACAGCAGCTCTGCTGACCTGGTTCTCTGGCTCTACAACAGCTCTGCTGACCTGGTTCTCTGGCTCTAGAGCGACTCTGCTGACCTGGTTCTCTGGCTCTACAGCGGCTCTGCTGACCTGGTTCTCTGGCTCTACAGCAGCTCTGCTGACCTGGTTCTCTGGCTCTACAGCAGCTCTGCTGACCTGGTTCTCTGGCTCTACAGCAGCTCTGCTGACCTGGTTCTCTGGCTCTAGAGCAGCTCTGCTGACCTGGTTCTCAGGCTCTAGAGCAGCTCTGCTGACCTGGTTCTCTGGCTCTACAGCAGCTCTGCTGACCTGGTTCTCTGGCTCTAGAGCGGCTCTGCTGACCTGGTTCTCTGGCTCTACAGCAGCTCTGCTGACCTGGTTCTCTGGCTCTACAGCAGCTCTGCTGACCTGGTTCTCTGGCTCTAGAGCAGCTCTGCTGACCTGGTTCTCTGGCTCTAGAGCAGCTCTGCTGACCTGGTTCTCTGGCTCTAGAGCAGCTCTGCTGACCTGGTTCTCTGGCTCTAGAGCGGCTCTGCTGACCTGGTTCTCTGGCTCTACAGCGGCTCTGCTGACCTGGTTCTCTGGCTCTACAGCAGCTCTGCTGACCTGGTTCTCTGGCTCTAGAGCAGCTCTGCTGACCTGGTTCTCTGGCTCTACAGCAGCTCTGCTGACCTGGTTCTCAGGCTCTACAGCGGCTCTGCTGACCTGGTTCTCTGGCTCTACAGCGGCTCTGCTGACCTGGTTCTCTGGCTCTACAGCAGCTCTGCTGACCTGGTTCTCTGGCTCTACAGCAGCTCTGCTGACCTGGTTCTCTGGCTCTACAGCAGCTCTGCTGACCTGGTTCTCTGGCTCTACAGCGGCTCTGCTGACCTGGTTCTCTGGCTCTACAGCAGCTCTGCTGACCTGGTTCTCTGGCTCTACAGCAGCTCTGCTGACCTGGTTCTCTGGCTCTACAGCAGCTCTGCTGACCTGGTTCTCTGGCTCTAGAGCAGCTCTGCTGACCTGGTTCTCTGGCTCTACAGCAGCTCTGCTGACCTGGTTCTCTGGCTCTAGAGCAGCTCTGCTGACCTGGTTCTCTGGCTCTACAGCAGCTCTGCTGACCTGGTTCTCTGGCTCTACAGCAGCTCTGCTGACCTGGTTCTCTGGCTCTACAGCAGCTCTGCTGACCTGGTTCTCTGGCTCTACAGCAGCTCTGCTGACCTGGTTCTCTGGCTCTACAGCAGCTCTGCTGACCTGGTTCTCTGGCTCTACAGCAGCTCTGCTGACCTGGTTCTCTGGCTCTACAGCAGCTCTGCTGACCTGGTTCTCTGGCTCTACAGCAGCTCTGCTGACCTGGTTCTCTGGCTCTACAGCAGCTCTGCTGACCTGGTTCTCTGGCTCTACAGCGGCTCTGCTGACCTGGTTCTCTGGCTCTAGAGCAGCTCTGCTGACCTGGTTCTCTGGCTCTAGAGCAGCTCTGCTGACCTGGTTCTCTGGCTCTACAGCAGCTCTGCTGACCTGGTTCTCTGGCTCTACAGCGGCTCTGCTGACCTGGTTCTCTGGCTCTACAGCAGCTCTGCTGACCTGGTTCTCTGGCTCTACAGCAGCTCTGCTGACCTGGTTCTCTGGCTCTACAGCAGCTCTGCTGACCTGGTTCTCTGGCTCTACAGCGGCTCTGCTGACCTGGTTCTCTGGCTCTAGAGCAGCTCTGCTGACCTGGTTCTCTGGCTCTAGAGCAGCTCTGCTGACCTGGTTCTCTGGCTCTAGAGCAGCTCTGCTGACCTGGTTCTCTGGCTCTACAGCAGCTCTGCTGACCTGGTTCTCTGGCTCTAGAGCAGCTCTGCTGACCTGGTTCTCTGGCTCTACAGCAGCTCTGCTGACCTGGTTCTCTGGCTCTACAGCAGCTCTGCTGACCTGGTTCTCTGGCTCTACAGCGGCTCTGCTGACCTGGTTCTCTGGCTCTACAGCAGCTCTGCTGACCTGGTTCTCTGGCTCTACAGCAGCTCTGCTGACCTGGTTCTCTGGCTCTACAGCGGCTCTGCTGACCTGGTTCTCTGGCTCTACAGCAGCTCTGCTGACCTGGTTCTCAGGCTCTACAGCAGCTCTGCTGACCTGGTTCTCTGGCTCTACAGCAGCTCTGTTGACCTGGTTCACTGACCTTGTTCTCTGGCCCAGCTCTCTGGCCATAGAGCAGCTCTGCTGACCTGGTTCTCTGGCTCTACAATGGCTCTGCTGACCTGGTTCTCTGGCTCTACAGCAGCTCTGCTGACCTGGTTCTCTGGCTCTACAGCAGCTCTGCTGACCTGGTTCTCTGGCTCTAGAGCGGCTCTGCTGACCTGGTTCTCTGGCTCTACAGCGGCTCTGCTGACCTGGTTCTCTGGCTCTACAGCAGCTCTGCTGACCTGGTTCTCTGGCTCTACAGCAGCTCTGCTGACCTGGTTCTCTGGCTCTAGAGCAGCTCTGCTGACCTGGTTCTCTGGCTCTACAGCAGCTCTGCTGACCTGGTTCTCTGGCTCTACAGCAGCTCTGCTGACCTGGTTCTCTGGCTCTAGAGCAGCTCTGCTGACCTGGTTCTCTGGCTCTAGAGCAGCTCTGCTGACCTGGTTCTCTGGCTCTAGAGCGGCTCTGCTGACCTGGTTCTCTGGCTCTACAGCAGCTCTGCTGACCTGGTTCTCTGGCTCTACAGCAGCTCTGCTGACCTGGTTCTCTGGCTCTAGAGCAGCTCTGCTGACCTGGTTCTCTGGCTCTACAGCAGCTCTGCTGACCTGGTTCTCAGGCTCTACAGCGGCTCTGCTGACCTGGTTCTCTGGCTCTACAGCAGCTCTGCTGACCTGGTTCTCTGGCTCTACAGCGGCTCTGCTGACCTGGTTCTCTGGCTCTACAGCAGCTCTGCTGACCTGGTTCTCTGGCTCTACAGCGGCTCTGCTGACCTGGTTCTCTGGCTCTACAGCGGCTCTGCTGACCTGGTTCTCTGGCTCTACAGCAGCTCTGCTGACCTGGTTCTCTGGCTCTACAGCAGCTCTGCTGACCTGGTTCTCTGGCTCTACAGCAGCTCTGCTGACCTGGTTCTCTGGCTCTACAGCAGCTCTGCTGACCTGGTTCTCTGGCTCTACAGCAGCTCTGCTGACCTGGTTCTCTGGCTCTACAGCAGCTCTGCTGACCTGGTTCTCAGGCTCTAGAGCGGCTCTGCTGACCTGGTTCTCTGGCTCTACAGCAGCTCTGCTGACCTGGTTCTCTGGCTCTACAGCAGCTCTGCTGACCTGGTTCTCTGGCTCTACAGCAGCTCTGCTGACCTGGTTCTCTGGCTCTACAGCAGCTCTGCTGACCTGGTTCTCTGGCTCTACAACAGCTCTGCTGACCTGGTTCACTGACCTTGGTTCTCTGGCCCAGCTCTCTGGCCATAGAGCAGCTCTGCTGACCTGGTTCTCTGGCTCTACAGCAGCTCTGCTGACTCTGGTTCTCTGGCTCTACAGCAGCTCTGCTGACCTGGTTCTCTGGCTCTACAGCAGCTCTGCTGACCTGGTTCTCTGGCTCTACAGCAGCTCTGCTGACCTGGTTCTCTGGCTCTACAGCAGCTCTGCTGACCTGGTTCTCTGGCTCTACAGCAGCTCTGCTGACCTGGTTCTCTGGCTCTAGAGCAGCTCTGCTGACCTGGTTCTCTGGCTCTAGAGCAGCTCTGCTGACCTGGTTCTCTGGCTCTAGAGCGGCTCTGCTGACCTGGTTCTCTGGCTCTACAGCAGCTCTGCTGACCTGGTTCTCTGGCTCTACAGCGGCTCTGCTGACCTGGTTCTCTGGCTCTACAGCGGCTCTGCTGACCTGGTTCTCTGGCTCTAGAGCAGCTCTGCTGACCTGGTTCTCTGGCTCTACAGCAGCTCTGCTGACCTGGTTCTCTGGCTCTACAGCAGCTCTGCTGACCTGGTTCTCTGGCTCTACAGCAGCTCTGCTGACCTGGTTCTCTGGCTCTAGAGCAGCTCTGCTGACCTGGTTCTCTGGCTCTACAGCAGCTCTGCTGACCTGGTTCTCTGGCTCTACAGCGGCTCTGCTGACCTGGTTCTCTGGCTCTACAGCGGCTCTGCTGACCTGGTTCTCTGGCTCTACAGCAGCTCTGCTGACCTGGTTCTCTGGCTCTACAGCAGCTCTGCTGACCTGGTTCTCTGGCTCTACAGCGGCTCTGCTGACCTGGTTCTCTGGCTCTACAGCAGCTCTGCTGACCTGGTTCTCAGGCTCTACAGCAGCTCTGCTGACCTGGTTCTCTGGCTCTACAACACCTCTGCTGACCTGGTTCACTGACCCAGCTCTCTGGCTATAGAGCAGCTCTGCTGACCTTGTTCTCTGGCTCTACAATGGCTCTGCTGACCTGGTTCTCTGGCTCTACAGCAGCTCTGCTGATCTGGTTCTCTGGCTCTACAGCAGCTCTGCTGACCTGGTTCTCTGGCTCTAGAGCAGCTCTGCTGACCTGGTTCTCTGGCTCTACAGCGGCTCTGCTGACCTGGTTCTCTGGCTCTACAGCAGCTCTGCTGACCTGGTTCTCTGGCTCTACAGCAGCTCTGCTGACCTGGTTCTCTGGCTCTAGAGCAGCTCTGCTGACCTGGTTCTCAGGCTCTAGAGCAGCTCTGCTGACCTGGTTCTCTGGCTCTAGAGCAGCTCTGCTGACCTGGTTCTCTGGCTCTACAGCAGCTCTGCTGACCTGGTTCTCTGGCTCTAGAGCGGCTCTGCTGACCTGGTTCTCTGGCTCTACAGCAGCTCTGCTGACCTGGTTCTCTGGCTCTACAGCAGCTCTGCTGACCCGGTTCTCTGGCTCTACAGCGGCTCTGCTGACCTGGTTCTCTGGCTCTACAGCGGCTCTGCTGACCTGGTTCTCTGGCTCTAGAGCAGCTCTGCTTGACCTGGTTCTCTGGCTCTACAGCAGCTCTGCTGACCTGGTTCTCTGGCTCTAAAGCAGCTCTGCTGACCTGGTTCTCTGGCTCTAGAACAGCTCTGCTGACCTGGTTCTCTGGCTCTACAGCGGCTCTGCTGACCTGGTTCTCTGGCTCTGCAACGGCTCTGCTGACCTGGTTCTCTGGCTCTACAGCAGCTCTACTGACCTGGTTCTCTGGCTGTACAGCAGCTCTGCTGACCTGGTTCTCTGGCTCTACAGCAGCTCTGCTGACCTGGTTCTCTGGCTCTACAGCAGCTCTGCTGACCTGGTTCTCAGGCTCTACAGCAGCTCTGCTGACCTGGTTCTCTGGCTCTACAGCAGCTCTGCTGACCTGGTTCTCTGGCTCTACAGCACCTCTGCTGACCTGGTTCACTGACCTTGTGTTCTCTGGCCCAGTTCTCTGGCTCATAGAGCAGCTCTGCTGACCTGGTTCTCTGGCTCTACAGCAGCTCTGCTGACCTGGTTCTCAGGCTCTAGAGCGACTCTGCTGACCTTGTTCTCTGGCTCTACAATGGCTCTGGCTGACCTGGTTCTCTGGCTCTACAGCAGCTCTGCTGGACCTGGTTCTCTGGCTCTACAGCAGCTCTGCTGACCTGGTTCTCTGGCTCTACAGCAGCTCTGCTGACCTGGTTCTCTGGCTCTAGAGCAGCTCTGCTGACCTGGTTCTCTGGCTCTACAGCAGCTCTGCTGACCTGGTTCTCTGGCTCTACAGCAGCTCTGCTGACCTGGTTCTCTGGCTCTAGAGCAGCTCTGCTGACCTGGTTCTCTGGCTCTAGAGCGGCTCTGCTGACCTGGTTCTCTGGCTCTAGAGCGGCTCTGCTGACCTGGTTCTCTGGCTCTACAGCGGCTCTGCTGACCTGGTTCTCTGGCTCTACAGCAGCTCTGCTGACCTGGTTCTCTGGCTCTAGAGCAGCTCTGCTGACCTGGTTCTCTGGCTCTACAGCAGCTCTGCTGACCTGGTTCTCAGGCTCTACAGCGGCTCTGCTGACCTGGTTCTCTGGCTCTACAGCAGCTCTGCTGACCTGGTTCTCTGGCTCTACAGCGGCTCTGCTGACCTGGTTCTCTGGCTCTACAGCAGCTCTGCTGACCTGGTTCTCTGGCTCTACAACGGCTCTGCTGACCTGGTTCTCTGGCTCTACAGCGGCTCTGCTGACCTGGTTCTCTGGCTCTACAGCAGCTCTGCTGACCTGGTTCTCTGGCTCTACAGCAGCTCTGCTGACCTGGTTCTCTGGCTCTACAGCAGCTCTGCTGACCTGGTTCTCTGGCTCTACAGCAGCTCTGCTGACCTGGTTCTCAGGCTCTAGAGCGGCTCTGCTGACCTGGTTCTCTGGCTCTACAGCAGCTCTGCTGACCTGGTTCTCTGGCTCTACAGCAGCTCTGCTGACCTGGTTCTCTGGCTCTACAGCAGCTCTGCTGACCTGGTTCTCTGGCTCTACAGCAGCTCTGCTGACCTGGTTCTCTGGCTCTACAGCAGCTCTGCTGACCTGGTTCACTGACCTGTGTTCTCTGGCCCAGCTCTCTGGCTCATAGAGCAGCTCTGCTGACCTGGTTCTCTGGCTCAAAATGGCTCTACAGCAGCTCTGCTGACTCTGGTTCTCTGGCTCTACAGCAGCTCTGCTGACCTGGTTCTCTGGCTCTACAGCAGCTCTGCTGACCTGGTTCTCTGGCTCTACAGCAGCTCTGCTGACCTGATTCTCTGGCTCTACAGCAGCTCTGCTGACCTGGTTCTCTGGCTCTACAGCGGCTCTGCTGACCTGGTTCTCTGGCTCTAGAGCAGCTCTGCTGACCTGGTTCTCAGGCTCTAGAGCAGCTCTGCTGACCTGGTTCTCTGGCTCTAGAGCAGCTCTGCTGACCTGGTTCTCTGGCTCTACAGCAGCTCTGCTGACCTGGTTCTCTGGCTCTACAACGGCTCTGCTGACCTGGTTCTCTGGCTCTACAGCGGCTCTGCTGACCTGGTTCTCTGGCTCTAGAGCAGCTCTGCTGACCTGGTTCTCTGGCTCTACAGCAGCTCTGCTGACCTGGTTCTCTGGCTCTACAGCAGCTCTGCTGACCTGGTTCTCTGGCTCTGCAGCAGCTCTGCTGACCTGGTTCTCTGGCTCTAGAGCAGCTCTGCTGACCTGGTTCTCTGGCTCTACAGCAGCTCTGCTGACCTGGTTCTCTGGCTCTACAGCGGCTCTGCTGACCTGGTTCTCTGGCTCTGCAGCGGCTCTGCTGACCTGGTTCTCTGGCTCTACAGCAGCTCTGCTGACCTGGTTCTCTGGCTCTACAGCAGCTCTGCTGACCTGGTTCTCTGGCTCTACAGCAGCTCTGCTGACCTGGTTCTCTGGCTCTACAGCAGCTCTGCTGACCTGGTTCTCTGGCTCTACAGCAGCTCTGCTGACCTGGTTCTCTGGCTCTACAGCAGCTCTGCTGACCTGGTTCTCTGGCTCTACAACAGCTCTGCTGACCTGGTTCACTGACCTTGTTCTCTGGCCCAGTTCTATGGCCATAGAGCAGCTCTGCTGACCTGGTTCTCTGGCTCTACAGCAGCTCTGCTGACCTGGTTCTCAGGCTCTAGAGCGACTCTGCTGACCTTGTTCTCTGGCTCTACAGCGGCTCTGCTGACCTGGTTCTCTGGCTCTACAGCAGCTCTGCTGACCTGGTTCTCTGGCTCTACAGCAGCTCTGCTGACCTGGTTCTCAGGCTCTACAGCAGCTCTGCTGACCTGGTTCTCTGGCTCTAGAGCAGTTCTGCTGACCTGGCTCTCTGGCTTTACAGCAGCTCTGCTGACCTGGTTCTCTGGCTGTACAGCAGCTCTGCTGACCTGGTTCTCTGGCTCTAGAGCAGTTCTGCTGGCCTGGTTCTCTGGCTCTAGAACGGCTCTGCTAACCTGGGTTTCTGGCTCAGGAGCGGCTCTGCTGACCTGGTTCTCTGGCTCTACAGCGGCCCTGCTGACCTGGTTCTATGGCTCTACAGCAGCTCCGCTGACCTGGTTCTCTGGCTCTAGAGCCGCTCTGCTGACCTGGTTCTCTGGCTCTACAGTAGCTCTGCTGACCTGGGTCTCAGGCTCTACAATGGCTCTGCTGACCTGGTTCTCTGGCTCTACAGCAGCTCTGCTGACCTGGTTCTCTGGCTCTACAGCGGCTCTGCTGACCTGGTTCTCTGGCTCTACCTCCAGCTCTGCTGACCTGGTTCTCTGGCTCTACAACGGCTCTGCTGACCTGGTTCTCTGGCTCTACAGTGGCTCTGCTGACCTGGTTCTCTGGCTCTACAGCAGCTCTGCTGACCTGGTTCTCTGGCTCTACAGCAGCTCTGCTGACCTGGTTCTCTGGCTCTACAGCAGCTCTGCTGACCTGGTTCACTGGCTCTACAGCAGCTCTGCTGACCTGGTTCTCAGGCTCTAGAGCAGCTCTGCTGACCTGGTTCTCTGGCTCTACAGCAGCTCTGCTGACCTGGTTCTCAGGCTCTAGAGCGGCTCTGCTGACCTTGTTCTCTGGCTCTACAGCAGCTCTGCTGACCTGGTTCTCTGGCTCTACAGCAGCTCTGCTGACCTGGTTCTCTGGCTCTACAGCAGCTCTGCTGACCTGGTTCTCTGGCTCTACAGCAGCTCTGCTGACCTGGTTCTCTGGCTCTACAGCAGCTCTGCTGACCTGGTTCACTGACTCTATAGTGCTCTGCTGGCCCAGCTCTCTGGCTCATAGAGCAGCTCTGCTGACCTTGTTGTCTGGCTCAACAATGGCTCTACAGCAGCTCTGCTGACTCTGGTTCTCTGGCTCTACAGCAGCTCTGCTGACCTGGTTCTCTGGCTCTACAGCAGCTCTGCTGACCTGGTTCTCTGGCTCTACAGCAGCTCTGCTGACCTGGTTCTCTGGCTCTACAGCAGCTCTGCTGACCTGGTTCTCTGGCTCTACAGCGGCTCTGCTGACCTGGTTCTCTGGCTCTAGAGCAGCTCTGCTGACCTGGTTCTCTGGCTCTAGAGCAGCTCTGCTGACCTGGTTCTCTGGCTCTAGAGCGGCTCTGCTGACCTGGCTCTCTGGCTCTACAGCAGCTCTGCTGACCTGGTTCTCTGGCTCTACAGCGGCTCTGCTGACCTGGTTCTCTGGCTCTACAACGGCTCTGCTGACCTGGTTCTATGGCTCTAGAGCAGCTCTGCTGGCCTGGTTCTCTGGCTCTACAGCAGCTCTGCTGACCTGGTTCTCTGGCTCTACAGCAGCTCTGCTGACCTGGTTCTCTGGCTCTAGAGCAGCTCTGCTGACCTGGTTCTCTGGCTCTGCAGCATTTCTGCTGACCTGGTTCTCTGGCTCTAGAACAGCTTTGCTGACCTGGTTCTCTGGCTCTACAGCAGCTCTGCTGACCTGGTTCTCTGGCTCTACAGCGGCTCTGCTGACCTGGTTCTCTGGCTCTAGAGCAGCTCTGCTGGCCTGGTTCTCTGGCTCTACAGCAGCTCTGCTGACCTGGTTCTCTGGCTCTACAGCAGCTCTGCTGATCTGGTTCTCTGGCTCTGCAGCATTTCTGATGACCTGGTTCTCTGGCTCTAGAACAGCTTTGCTGACCTGGTTCTCTGGCTCTACAGCAGCTCTGCTGACCTGGTTCTCTGGCTCTACAGCAGCTCTGCTGACCTGGTTCTCTGGCTCTACAGCGGCTCTGCTGACCTGGTTCTCTGGCTCTACAGCAGCTCTGCTGACCTGGTTCTCTGGCTCTACAGCAGCTCTGCTGACCTGGTTCTCTGGCTCTACAGCAGCTCTGCTGACCTGGTTCTCTGGCTCTACAGCAGCTCTGCTGACCTGGTTCTCTGGCTCTACAGCAGCTCTGCTGACCTGGTTCTCTGGCTCTACAGCAGCTCTGCTGACCTGGTTCTCTGGCTCTACAACAGCTCTGCTGACCTGGTTCACTGACCTGTGTTCTCTGGCCCAGTTCTCTGGCCATAGAGCAGCTCTGCTGACCTGGTTCTCTGGCTCTACAGCAGCTCTGCTGACCTGGTTCTCAGGCTCTAGAGCGGCTCTGCTGACCTTGTTCTCTGGCTCTACAACGGCTCTGCTGACCTGGTTCTCTGGCTCTACAGCAGCTCTGCTGGACCTGGTTCTCTGGCTCTACAGCAGCTCTGCTGACCTGGTTCTCTGGCTCTACAGCAGCTCTGCTGACCTGGTTCTCTGGCTCTAGAGCAGCTCTGCTGACCTGGTTCTCTGGCTCTACAGCAGCTCTGCTGACCTGGTTCTCTGGCTCTACAGCAGCTCTGCTGACCTGGTTCTCTGGCTCTAGAGCAGCTCTGCTGACCTGGTTCTCTGGCTCTAGAACGGCTCTGCTGACCTGGTTCTCTGGCTCTAGAGCGGCTCTGCTGACCTGGTTCTCTGGCTCTACAGTGGCTCTGCTGACCTGGTTCTCTGGCTCTAGAGCAGCTCTGCTGACCTGGTTCTCTGGCTCTAGAGCAGCTCTGCTGACCTGGTTCTCTGGCTCTACAGCAGCTCTGCTGACCTGGTTCTCAGGCTCTACAGTGGCTCTGCTGACCTGGTTCTCTGGCTCTACAGCGGCTCTGCTGACCTGGTTCTCTGGCTCTACAGCGGCTCTGCTGACCTGGTTCTCTGGCTCTACAGCAGCTCTGCTGACCTGGTTCTCTGGCTCTACAGCGGCTCTGCTGACCTGGTTCTCCGGCTCTACAGCGGCTCTGCTGACCTGGATCTATGGCTGTACAACGCCTCTGCTGACCTGGTTCTCTGGCTCTACAGCAGCTCTGCTGACCTGGTTCTCTGGCTCTACAGCAGCTTTGCTGGCCTGGTTCTCTGGCTCTACATGAGCTCTGCTGACCTGGTTCTCTGGCTCTAGAACAGCTTTGCTGACCTGGTTCTCTGGCTCTACAGCAGCTCTGCTGACCTGGTTCTCTGGCTCTGCAACGGCTCTGCTGACCTGGTTCTCTGGCTCTGCAACGGCTCTGCTGACCTGGTTCTCTGGCTCTACAGCAGGTCTACTGACCTGGTTCTCTGGCTCCAGAGCAGCTCTGCTGACCTGGTTCTCTGGCTCTACAGGAGCGCTGCTGAACTGGTTCTCTGGCTCTACAGCAGCTCTGCTGACCTGGTTCTCTGGCTCTACAGCAGCTCTGCTGACCTGGTTCTCTTGCTCTACAGAAGCTCTGCTGACCTGGTTCTCTGGCTCTACAGCAGCTCTGCTGACCTGGTTCACTGACCTTGTTCTCTGGCCCAGTTCTATGGCCATAGAGCAGCTCTGCTGACCTGGTTCTCTGGCTCTACAGCAGCTCTGCTGACCTGGTTCTCAGGCTCTAGAGCGACTCTGCTGACCTTGTTCTCTGGCTCTACAATGGCACTGCTGACCTGGTTCTCTGGCTCTACAACGGCTCTGCTGACCTGATTCTCTAGCTCTACAGCAGCTCTGCTGACCTGGTTCTCTGGCTCTACAGCAGCTCTGCTGACCTGGTTCTCTGGCTCTAGAGCAGCTCTGCTGACCTGGTTCTCTGGCTCTACAGCAGCTCTGCTGACCTGGTTCTCTGGCTCTACAGCAGCTCTGCTGACCTGGTTCTCTGGCTCTAGAGCAGCTCTGCTGACCTGGTTCTCTGGCTCTAGAGCGGCTCTGCTGACCTGGGTTCTCTGGCTCTAGGAGCAGCTCTGCTGACCTGGTTCTCTGGCTCTACAGCGGCTCTGCTGACCTGGTTCTCTGGCTCTACAGCAGCTCTGCTGACCTGGTTCTCTGGCTCTAGAGCAGCTCTGCTGACCTGGTTCTCTGGCTCTACAGTAGCTCTGCTGACCTGGGTCTCAGGCTCTACAATGGCTCTGCTGACCTCTTCTCTGGCTCTACAGCAGCTCTGCTGACCTGGTTCTCTGGCTCTACAGTGGCTCTGCTGACCTGGTTCTCTGGCTCTACAGCAGCTCTGCTGACCTGGTTCTCTGGCTCTACAATGGCTCTGCTGACCTGGTTCCCCGGCTCTACAGTGGCTCTGCTGACCTGGTTCTCTGGCTCTACAGCGGCTCTGCTGACCCGATGCTCTGGCTCTACAGCAGCTCTGCTGACCTGGTTCAAAGGCTCTACAGCAGCTCTGCTGACCTGGTTCTCTGGCTCTACAGCAGCTCTGCTGACCTGGTTCTCTGGCTCTACAGCAGCTCTGCTGACCTGGTTCTCTGGCTCTAGAGCAGCTCTGCTGACCTGGTTCTCTGGCTCTACAGCAGCTCTGCTGACCTGGTTCTCTGGCTCTACAGCAGCTCTGCTGACCTGGTTCTCTGGCTCTACAGCAGCTCTGCTGACCTGGTTCTCTGGCTCTACAGCGAGCTCTGCTGACCTGGTTCTAAGGCTCTACAGCAGCTCTGCTGACCTGGTTCTCTGGCTCTACAACAGCTCTGCTGACCTGGTTCACTGACCTTGTTCTCTGGCCCAGTTCTCTGGCTCATAGAGCAGCTCTGCTGACCTTGTTCTCTGGCTCTACAGCGGCTCTGCTGACCTGGTTCTCTGGCTCTACAGCAGCTCTGCTGACCTGCTTCTCTGGCTCTACAACAGCTCTGCTGACCTGGTTCTCTGGCTCTAGAGCAGCTCTGCTGACCTGGTTCTCTGGCTCTACAGCGGCTCTGCTGACCTGGTTCTCTGGCTCTACAGCAGCTCTGCTGACCTGGTTCTCTGGCTCTACAGCAGCTCTGCTGACCTGGTTCTCTGGCTCTAGAGCAGCTCTGCTGACCTGGTTCTCTGGCTCTAGAGCAGCTCTGCTGACCTGGTTCTCTGGCTCTAGAGCAGCTCTGCTGACCTGGTTCTCTGGCTCTACAGCAGCTCTGCTGACCTAGTTCTCTGGCTCTTGAGTGGCTCTGCTGACCTGGTTCTCTGGCTTTACAGCAGCTCTGCTGACCTGGTTCTCTGGCTCTACAGCAGCTCTGCTGACCTGGTTCTCTGGCTCTACAGCGGCTCTGCTGACCTGGTTCTCTGGCTCTACAGCGGCTCTGCTGACCTGGTTCTCTGGCTCTAGAGCAGCTCTGCTGGCCTGGTTCTCTGGCTCTAGAGCGGCTCTGCTGACCTGGTTTTCTGGCTCTAGAGCAGCTCTGCTGACCTGGTTCTCTGGCTCTAGAGCAGCTCTGCTGACCTGGTTCTCTGGCTCTGCAGCGGCTCTGCTGACCTGGTTCTCTGGCTCTACAGCGGCTCTGCTGACCTGGTTCTCTGGCTCTACAGCAGCTCTGCTGACCTGGTTCTCTGGCTCTACAGCAGCTCTGCTGACCTGGTTCTCTGGCTCTACAGCAGCTCTGCTGACCTGGTTCTCTGGCTCTACAGCAGCTCTGCTGACCTGGTTCTCAGGCTCTACAGCAGCTCTGCTGACCTGGTTCTCTGGCTCTACAGCAGCTCTGCTGACCTGGTTCTCTGGCTCTACAGCAGCTCTGCTGACCTGGTTCACTGACCTGCGTTCTCTGGCCCAGTTCTCTGGCTCTAGAGCAGCTCTGCTGACCTGGTTCTCTGGCTCTACAGCAGCTCTTCTGACCTGGTTCTCTGGCTCTAGAGCGACTCTGCTGACCTTGTTCTCTGGCTCTACAGCGGCTCTTCTGACCTGGTTCTCTGGCTCTACAGCAGCTCTGCTGACCTGGTTCTCTGGCTCTACAGCAGCTCTGCTGACCTGGTTCTCTGGCTCTACAGCAGCTCTGCTGACCTGGTTCTCTGGCTCTAGAGCAGCTCTGCTGACCTGGTTCTCTGGCTCTACAGCAGCTCTGCTGACCTGGTTCTCTGGCTCTACAGCAGCTCTGCTGACCTGGTTCTCTGGCTCTAGAGCAGCTCTGCTGACCTGGTTCTCTGGCTCTACAACGGCTCTGCTGACCTGGGTTCTCTGGCTCTAGCAGCAGCTCTGCTGACCTGGTTCTCTGGCTCTACAGCAGCTCTGCTGACCTGGTTCTCTGGCTCTACAGCAGCTCTGCTGACCTGGTTCTCTGGCTCTAGAGCAGCTCTGCTGACCTGGTTCTCTGGCTCTACAGCAGCTCTGCTGACCTGGTTCTCTGGCTCTACAACGGCTCTGCTGACCTGGTTCTCTGGCTCTACAGCAGCTCTGCTGACCTGGTTCTCTGGCTCTACAGCGGCTCTGCTGACCTGGTTCTCTGGCTCTACAGCAGCTCTGCTGACCTGGTTCTCTGGCTCTACAGCGGCTCTGCTGACCTGGTTCTCTGGCTCTACAGCGGCTCTGCTGACCTGGTTCTCTGGCTCTACAGCAGCTCTGCTGACCTGGTTCTCTGGCTCTACAGCAGCTCTGCTGACCTGGTTCTCTGGCTCTAGAGCGGCTCTGCTGACCTGGTTCTCTGGCTCTACAGCAGCTCTGCTGACCTGGTTCTCAGGCTCTAGAGCGGCTCTGCTGACCTGGTTCTCTGGCTCTACAGCAGCTCTGCTGACCTGGTTCTCTGGCTCTACAGCAGCTCTGCTGACCTGGTTCTCTGGCTCTACAGCAGCTCTGCTGACCTGGTTCTCTGGCTCTACAGCAGCTCTGCTGACCTGGTTCTCTGGCTCTACAGCAGCTCTGCTGACCTGGTTCACTGACCTGTGTTCTCTGGCCCAGCTCTCTGGCCTAGAGCAGCTCTGCTGACCTGGTTCTCTGGCTCAATGGCTCTACAGCAGCTCTGCTGACTCTGGTTCTCTGGCTCTACAGCAGCTCTGCTGACCTGGTTCTCTGGCTCTACAGCAGCTCTGCTGACCTGGTTCTCTGGCTCTACAGCAGCTCTGCTGACCTGGTTCTCTGGCTCTACAGCAGCTCTGCTGACCTGGTTCTCTGGCTCTACAGCGGCTCTGCTGACCTGGTTCTCTGGCTCTAGAGCAGCTCTGCTGTTCTGGTTCTCAGGCTCTAGAGCAGCTCTGCTGACCAAGTTCTCTGGCTCTAGAGCGGCTCTGCTGACCTGGCTCTCTGGCTTTACAGCAGCTCTGCTGACCTGGTTCTCTGGCTCTACAACGGCTCTGCTGACCTGGTTCTCTGGCTCTACAATGGCTCTGCTGACCTGGTTCTATGGTTCTAGAGCAGCTCTGCTGGCCTGGTTCTCTGGCTCTACAGCAGCTCTGCTGACCTGGTTCTCTGGCTCTACAGCAGCTCTGCTGACCTGGTTCTCTGGCTCTGCAGCATTTCTGCTGACCTGGTTCTCTGGCTCTAGAACAGCTTTGCTGACCTGGTTCTCTGGCTCTACAGCAGCTCTGCTGACCTGGTTCTCTGGCTCTGCAACGGCTCTGCTGACCTGGTTCTCAGGCTCTGCAACGGCTCTGCTGACCTGGTTCTCTGGCTCTACAGCAGGTCTACTGACCTGGTTCTCTGGCTCTACAGCAGCTCTACTGACCTGGTTCTCTGGCTGTACAGCAGCTCTGCTGACCTGGTTCTCTGACTCTACAGGAGCTCCTGCTGACCTGGTTCTCTGGCTCTACAGCAGCTCTGCTGACCTGGTTCTCTGGCTCTACAGCAGCTCTGCTGACCTGGTTCTCTGGCTCTACAGCACCTCTGCTGACCTGGTTCACTGACCTTGTTCTCTGGCCCAGTTCTCTGGCTCATAGAGCAGCTCTGCTGACCTGGTTCTCTGGCTCTACAGCAGCTCTGCTGACCTGGTTCTCAGGCTCTAGAGCGACTCTGCTGACCTTGTTCTCTGGCTCTACAGTGGCTCTGGCTGACCTGGTTCTCTGGCTCTACAGCAGCTCTGCTGACCTGGTTCTCTGGCTCTACAGCAGCTCTGCTGACCTGGTTCTCTGGCTCTACAGCAGCTCTGCTGACCTGGTTCTCTGGCTCTAGAGCAGCTCTGCTGACCTGGTTCTCTGGCTCTACAGCAGCTCTGCTGACCTGGTTCTCTGGCTCTACAGCAGCTCTGCTGACCTGGTTCTCTGGCTCTAGAGCAGCTCTGCTGGCCTGGTTCTCTGGCTCTAGAGCGGCTCTGCTGACCTGGGTTCTCTGGCTCTAGAGCGGCTCTGCTGACCTGGTTCTCTGGCTCTACAGCGGCTCTGCTGACCTGGTTCTCTGGCTCTACAGCAGCTCTGCTGACCTGGTTCTCTGGCTCTAGAGCAGCTCTGCTGACCTCGTTCTCTGGCTCTACAGCAGCTCTGCTGACCTGGTTCTCTGGCTCTACAATGGCTCTGCTGACCTGGTTCTCTGGCTCTACAGCAGCTCTGCTGACCTGGTTCTCTGGCTCTACAGCGGCTCTGCTGACCTGGTTCTCTGGCTCTACCTCCAGCTCTGCTGACCTGGTTCTCTGGCTCTACAACGGCTCTGCTGACCTGGTTCTCTGGCTCTACAGCGGCTCTGCTGACCTGGTTCTCTGGCTCTACAGCAGCTCTGCTGACCTGGTTCTCTGGCTCTACAGCAGCTCTGCTGACCTGGTTCTCTGGCTCTACAGCAGCTCTGCTGACCTGGTTCAAAGGCTCTACAGCAGCTCTGCTGACCTGGTTCTCTGGCTCTACAGCAGCTCTGCTGACCTGGTTCTCTGGCTCTACAGCAGCTCTGCTGACCTGGTTCTCAGGCTCTAGAGCGACTCTGCTGACCTGGTTCTCTGGCTCTACAGCAGCTTGCTGATCTGCTTCTCTGGCTCTACAGCAGCTCTGCGGACCTGATTCTCTAGCTCTACAGCAGCTCTGCTGACCTGGTTCTCTAGCTCTACAGCAGCTCTGCTGACCTGGTTCTCTGGCTGTACAACACCTCTGTTGACCTGGTTCACTGACCTTGTTCTCTGGCCCAGCTATCTGGCCATAGAGCAGCTCTGCTGACCTTGTTGTCTGGCTCACATGGCTCTACAGCAGCTCTGCTGACTCTGGTTCTCTGGCTCTACAACAGCTCTGCTGACCTGGTTCTCTGGCTCTACAGCAGCTCTGCTGACCTGGTTCTCTGGCTCTACAGCAGCTCTGCTGACCTGGTTCTCTGGCTCTACAGCGGCTCTGCTGACCTGGTTCTCTGGCTCTACAGCGGCTCTGCTGACCTGGTTCTCTGGCTCTAGAGCAGCTCTGCTGACCTGGTTCTCAGGCTCTAGAGCAGCTCTGCTGACCTGGTTCTCTGGCTCTACAGTGGCTCTGCTGACCTGGTTCTCTGGCTCTAGAGCAGCTCTGCTGACCTGGTTCTCTGGCTCTACAGCAGCTCTGCTGACCTGGTTCTCTGGCTCTACAACGGCTCTGCTGACCTGGTTCTCTGGCTCTAGAGCAGCTCTGCTGACCTGGTTCTCTGGCTCTACAGCAGCTCTGCTGACCTGGTTCTCTGGCTCTACAGCAGCTCTGCTGACCTGGTTCTCTGGCTCTAGAGCAGCTCTGCTGACCTGGTTCTCTGGCTCTGCAGCAGCTCTGCTGACCTGGTTCTCTGGCTCTAGAGCAGCTCTGCTGACCTGGTTCTCTGGCTCTACAGCGGCTCTGCTGACCTGGTTCTCTGGCTCTACAACGGCTCTGCTGACCTGGTTCTCTGGCTCTAGAGCAGCTCTGCTGACCTGGTTCTCTGGCTCTACAGCAGCTCTGCTGACCTGGTTCTCTGGCTCTACAGCAGCTCTGCTGACCTGGTTCTCTGGCTCTGCAGCATTTCTGCTGACCTGGTTCTCTGGCTCTAGAACAGCTTTGCTGACCTGGTTCTCTGGCTCTACAGCAGCTCTGCTGACCTGGTTCTCTGGCTCTGCAACGGCTCTGCTGACCTGGTTCTCTGGCTCTACAGCGGCTCTGCTGACCTGGTTCTCTGGCTCTACAGCAGCTCTGCTGACCTGGTTCTCTGGCTCTACAGCAGCTCTGCTGACCTGGTTCTCTGGCTGTACAGCAGCTCTGCTGACCTGGTTCTCTGGCTCTACAGCAGCTCCTGCTGACCTGGTTCTCTGGCTCTACAGCAGCTCTGCTGACCTGGTTCTCTGGCTCTACAGCAGCTCTGCTGACCTGGTTCTCTGGCTCTACAGCACCTCTGCTGACCTGGTTCACTGACCTTGTTCTCTGGCCCAGTTCTATGGCCATAGAGCAGCTCTGCTGACCTCGCTCTCTGGCTCTACAGCAGCTCTGCTGACCTGGTTCTAAGGCTCTAGAGCGGCTCTGCTGACCTTGTTCTCTGGCTCTACAATGGCTCTGGCTGACCTGGTTCTCTGGCTCTACAGCAGCTCTGCTGGACCTGGTTCTCTGGCTCTACAGCAGCTCTGCTGACCTGGTTCTCTGGCTCTACAGCAGCTCTGCTGACCTGGTTCTCTGGCTCTAGAGCAGCTCTGCTGACCTGGTTCTCTGGCTCTACAGCAGCTCTGCTGACCTGGTTCTCTGGCTCTACAGCAGCTCTGCTGACCTGGTTCTCTGGCTCTAGAGCAGTTCTGCTGGCCTGGTTCTCTGGCTCTAGAACGGCTCTGCTAACCTGGGTTTCTGGCTCAGGAGCGGCTCTGCTGACCTGGTTCTCTGGCTCTACAGCGGCTCTGCTGACCTGGTTCTCTGGCTCTACAGCAGCTCTGCTGACCTGGTTCTCTGGCTCTAGAGCAGCTCTGCTGACCTGGTTCTCTGGCTCTACAGCAGCTCTGCTGACCTGGTTCTCAGGCTCTACAACGGCTCTGCTGACCTCTTCTCTGGCTCTACAGCAGCTCTGCTGACCTGGTTCTCTGGCTCTACAGTGGCTCTGCTGACCTGGTTCTCTGGCTCTACAGCAGCTCTGCTGACCTGGTTCTCTGGCTCTACAATGGCTCTGCTGACCTGGTTCCCCGGCTCTACAGTGGCTCTGCTGACCTGGTTCTCTGGCTCTACAGGAGCTCTGCTGACCTGGTTCTCTGGCTCTACAGCAGCTCTGCTGACCTGGTACTCTGGCTCTACAGCAGCTCTGCTGACCTGGTTCTCTGGCTCTACAGCAGCTCTGCTGACCTGGTTCTCTGGCTCTAGAGCAGCTCTGCTGACCTGGTTCTCTGGCTCTACAGCAGCTCTGCTGACCTGGTTCTCTGGCTCTAGAGCGGCTCTGCTGACCTGGTTCTCTGGCTCTACAGCAGCTCTGCTGACCTGGTTCTCTGGCTCTACAGCAGCTCTGCTGACCTGGTTCTCTGGCTCTACAGCAGCTCTGCTGACCTGGTTCTCTGGCTCTACAGCAGCTCTGCTGACCTGGTTCTCTGGCTCTACAACAGCTCTGCTGACCTGGTTCACTGACCTTGGTTCTCTGGCCCAGCTATCTGGCTCATAGAGCAGCTCTGCTGACCTGGTTCTCTGGCTCTACAATGGCTCTACAGCAGCTTGCTGCTCTGCTTCTCTGGCTCTACAACACCTCTTCTGACCTGGTTCTCTGGCTCTACAGCAGCTCTGCGGACCTGATTCTCTGGCTTTACAGCAGCTCTGCTGACCTGATTCTCTAGCTCTACAGCAGCTCTGCTGACCTGGTTCTCTGGCTCTACAGCGGCTCTGCTGACCTGGTTCTCTGGCTCTAGAGCGGCTCTGCTGACCTGGCTCTCTGGCTTTACAGCAGCTCTGCTGACCTGGTTCTCTGGCTCTACAACGGCTCTGCTGACCTGGTTCTCTGGCTCTACAACGGCTCTGCTGACCTGGTTCTATGGCTCTAGAGCAGCTCTGCTGGCCTGGTTCTCTGGCTCTACAGCAGCTCTGCTGACCTGGTTCTCTGGCTCTACAGCAGCTCTGCTGACCTGGTTCTCTGGCTCTAGAGCAGCTCTGCTGATCTGGTTCTCTGGCTCTGCAGCATTTCTGCTGACCTGGTTCTCTGGCTCTAGAACAGCTTTGCTGACCTGGTTCTCTGGCTCTACAGCAGCTCTGCTGACCTGGTTCTCTGGCTCTGCAATGGCTCTGCTGACCTGGTTCTCAGGCTCTGCAACAGCTCTGCTGACCTGGTTCTCTGGCTCTACAGCAGCTCTGCTGACCTGGTTCTCTGACTCTACAGGAGCTCTGCTGACATGGTTCTCTGGCTCTCCAATGGCTCTGCTGACCTGATTCTCTGGCTCTACAGCAGCTCCTCTGACCTGGTTCAAAGGCTCTACAGCAGCTTGCTGACCTCGTTCTCTGGATGTACAACACCTCTGTTGACCTGGTTCACTGACCCAGCTCTCTGGCCATAGAGCAGCTCTGCTGACCTTGTTCTCTGGCTCTACAACGGCTCTGCTGACCTGGTTCTCATGGCTCTACAGCAGCTCTGCTGACCTGGTTCTCTGGCTCTACAGCAGCTCTGCTGACCTGGTTCTCTGGCTCTAGAGCGACTCTGCTGACCTTGTTCTCTGGCTCTACAGCGGCTCTTCTGACCTGGTTCTCTGGCTCTACAGCAGCTCTGCGGACCTGATTCTCTGGCTCTACAGCAGCTCTGCTGACCTGATTCTCTGGCTCTAGAGCAGCTCTGCTGTTCTGGTTCTCAGGCTCTAGAGCAGCTCTGCTGACCTTGTTCTCTGGCTCTAGAGCAGCTCTGCTGACCTTGTTCTCTGGCTCTACAACAGCTCTGCTGACCCAGTTCTCTGGCTCTAGAGCGGCTCTGCTGACCTGGCTCTCTGGCTTTACAGCAGCTCTGCTGACCTGGTTCTCTGGCTGTACAGCAGCTCTGCTGACCCGGTTCTCTGGCTCTACAATGGCTCTGCTGACCTGGTTCTCTGGCTCTACAGCGGCTCTGCTGACCTGGTTCTCTGGCTCTAGAGCAGCTCTGCTTGCCTGGTTCTCTGGCTCTACAGCAGCTGTGCTGATCCGGTTCTCTGGCTCTAGAGCATTTCTGCTGACCTGGTTCTCTGGCTCTAGAACAGCTTTGCTGACCTGGTTCTCTGGCTCTGCAACGGCTCTGCTGATGTGGTTCTCATGGCTCTACAGCGGCTCTGCTGACCTGGTTCTCTGGCTCTACAGCAGCTCTGCTGACCTGGTTCTCTGGCTGTACAGCAGCTCTGCTGACCTGGTTCTCTGGCTCTACAGCAGCTCCTGCTGACCTGGTTCTCTGGCTCTACAGCAGCTCTGCTGACCTGGTTCTCTGGCTCTACAGCAGCTCTGCTGACCTGGTTCTCTGGCTCTACAACACCTCTGCTGACCTGGTTCACTGACCTTGTTCTCTGGCCCAGTTCTCTGGCCATAGAGCAGCTCTGCTGACCTCGTTCTCTGGCTCTACAGCAGCTCTGCTGACCTGGTTCTAAGGCTCTAGAGCGACTCTGCTGACCTTGTTCTCTGGCTCTACAATGGCTTGGCTGACCTGGTTCTCTGGCTCTACAGCAGCTCTGTGGACCTGGTTCTCTGGCTCTACAGCAGCTCTGCTGACCTGGTTCTCTAGCTCTACAACAGCTCTGACTGACCGGGTTCTCTGGGTCTAGAGAGCCTCTGCTGAGCCTGGTTCTCTGGCTCTAGAGTGCCTTTGCTGACCTGGTTCTCTGGCTGAAGAGCAGCTCTGCTGACCTGGTTCTCTGGCTCTAGAGCGGCTCTGCTGACCTGGTTCTCTGGCTCTACAGCAGCTCTGCTGACCTGGTTCTCTGGCTCTACAGCAGCTCTGCTGACCTGGGTCTCAGGCTCTACAACAGCTCTGCTGACCTGGTTCTCTGGCTCTACAGCAGTTCTGCTGACCTAGTTCTCTGGCTCTACAGCAACTCTGCTGACCTGGTTCTCTGGCTCTAGAGCAGCTCTGCTGTTCTGGTTCTCAGGCTCTAGAGCAGCTCTGCTGACCCAGTTCTCTGGCTCTAGAGCGGCTCTGCTGACCTGGCTCTCTGGCTTTACAGCAGCTCTGCTGACCTGGTTCTCTGGCTCTACAACGGCTCTGCTGACCTGGTTCTCTGGCTCTACAACGGCTCTGCTGACCTGGTTCTCTAGCTCTACAGCAGCACTGCTGACCTGGTTCTCTGGGTCTACAGCGCCTCTGCTGACCTGGTTCTCTGGCTCTAGAGCAGCTCTGCTGTTCTGGTTCTCAGGCTCTAGAGCAGCTCTGCTGACCCAGTTCTCTGGCTCTAGAGCAGCTCTGCTGATCTGGTTCTCTGGCTCTGCAGCATTTCTGCTGACCTGGTTCTCTGGCTCTAGAACAGCTTTGCTGACCTGGTTCTCTGGCTCTACAGCAGCTCTGCTGAGCTGGTTCTCTGGCTCTAGAGTGCCTTTGCTGACCTGGTTCTCTGGCTGAAGAGCAGCTCTGCTGACCTGGTTCTCTGGCTCTAGAGCAGCTCTGCTGACCTGGTTCTCTGGCTCTAGAACGGCTCTGCTGACCTGTTCTCTGGTTCTACAGCGGCTCCTCTGACCTGGTTCAAAGGCTCTACAGCAGCTCTGCTGACCTGGTTCTCTGGCTCTACAGCAGCTCTGTTGACCTGGTTCACTGACCTTGTTCTCTGGCCCAGCTCTGTGGCCATAGAGCAGCTCTGCTGACCTTGTTCTCTGGCTCAACAATGGCTCTGCTGACCTGGTTCTATGGCTCTACAGCAGCTTGCTGATCTGCTTCTCTGGCTCTACAACACCTCTTCTGACCTGGTTCTCTGGCTCTAGAGCGACTCTGCTGACCTTGTTCTCTGGCTCTACAGCGGCTCTTCTGACCTGGTTCTCTGGCTCTACAGCAGCTCTGCGGACCTGATTCTCTGGCTCTACAGCAGCTCTGCTGACCTGGTTCTCTGGGTCTACAGCGCCTCTGCTGACCTGGTTCTCTGTCTCTAGAGTAGCTCTGCTGTTCTGGTTCTCAGGCTCTAGAGCAGCTCTGCTGACCTTGTTCTCTGGCTCTACAACAGCTCTGCTGACCCAGTTCTCTGGCTCTAGAGCGGCTCTGCTGACCTGGCTCTCTGGCTTTACAGCAGCTCTGCTGACCTGGTTCTCTGGCTGTACAGCAGCTCTGCTGACCTGGTTCTCTGGCTGTACAGCAGCTCTGCTGACCTGGTTCTCTGGCTCTAGAGCAGTTCTGCTGGCCTGGTTCTCTGGCTCTAGAACGGCTCTGCTAACCTGGGTTTCTGGCTCAGGAGCGGCTCTGCTGACCTGGTTCTCTGGCTCTACAGCGGCCCTGCTGACCTGGTTCTATGGCTCTACAGCAGCTCCGCTGACCTGGTTCTCTGGCTCTAGAGCCGCTCTGCTGACCTGGTTCTCTGGCTCTACAGCAGCCCTGATGACCTGGGTCTCAGGCTCTACAATGGCTCTGCTGACCTCTTCTCTGGCTCTACAGCGGCTCTGCTGACCTGGTTCTCTGGCTCTACAGCAGCTCTGCTGACCTGGTTCTCTGGCTCTACAGCAGCTCTGCTGACCTGGTTCCCCAGCTCTACAATGGCTCTGCTGACCTGGTTCCCCGGCTCTACAGTGGCTCTGCTGACCCGATGCTCTGGCTCTACAGCAGCTCTGCTGACCTGGTTCTCTGACTCTACAGCAGCTCCTCTGACCTGGTTCAAAGGCTCTACAGCAGCTCTGCTGACCTGGTTCTCAGGCTCTAGAGCTACTGCTGACCTTGTTCTCTGGCTCTACAGCAGCTCTACTGACCTGGTTCTCAGGCTCTAGAGCGACTGCTGACCTTGTTCTCTGGCTCTACAGCAGCTTGCTTACCTGGCTCTCTGGCTTTACAGCAGCTCTGCTGACCTGGTTCTCTGGCTCAACAATGGCTCTGCTGACCTGGTTCTATGGCTCTACAGCAGCTTGCTGCTCTGGTTCTATGGCTCTACAGCAGCTTGCTGCTCTGCTTCTCTGGCTCTACAGCAGCTCTTCTGACCTGGTTCTCTGGCTCTACAGCAGCTCTGCAGATCTGATTCTCTGGCTCTACAGCAGCTCTGCTGACCTGATTCTCTAGCTCTATAGCAGCTCTGCTGACCTGGTTCTCTGGCTCTACAGCGC